>PVKC010021338.1:0-18142 GCA_004027635.1 Crocidura indochinensis | reverse complement strand
GAATATCGATGGTACCAAGACCAGTTTTATGAACATTGAATAGAAAAAAAAATGATCAGTCTTAAACACCAAAGCCAACGACAACAGAATCTATAGCCAATCTACAACAAACTAGACACAGTGGGAATGGCTTATAATAGCAGCCTGGGAGGCACAGGAGGGGATATGGGATGCTTGCTGGGAAGAGCATTGGAGAGAGGACAACACTGTTGGTGGGAATGCCCTGGGTTCAATGCCGCCATGTATGTAAAATATTACTGTGAAAGATTAGTAATCCACTTTGGTCACAATAAAAATTATTAAAAAACAAATGTAAGGGGCCGGAGAGATAGCATGGAGGTAAGGCATTTGCCGTTCATGCAGAAGGTCATTGGTTCGAATTCTGGCATCCCATGTGGTCCCCTGAGCACTGCCGGGTGTGACCCAAAACAAAAAGCAAATTAAAAAAAAGTCGCTTGCTGCAAGGACCTTCTCAGAAGAGGGATCTGACCTGGGTTCAGTTTTTAGGTCTCAGCCAGGAGTGATCTCTCAGTACAGAGCCAGGAGTAAGCCTTGAGCATCACTGGGTATGCCTCTAACTTAAAAAATTTTTTTCATGAACTGGAGAAATGGTACAGCAGGTAGGCAAGTCGTCTTGCATGTGGTCACATTGGTTAGTGACATATGAATATATGCCTGGAATTCAATTCGAGTATATTTGGTTTCTGGCATATGAGTAACACATTCTTCATATAAGTATAGTCTCCCTGAGCCCATCCAGGAGAGACCCCTGAGCACCTCCAGGTGTGGCCAGAAGAAAAAGGCAATCCAAAATACACTTTGGATAGAAACGCTTTGCATGACATTGTGTAATATTTTGTTGGTCTTACATTGTAAATACAATGATGGGTTTTAATTTCAGTCCAAAATTATGTTGCTGTGTGACCTTGGACAAATGACTGCCTCTCTGAATCACTCAGTGAAATTAAAATAAATATAGTTAGGGGCCGGGCGGTGGCGATAGAGGTAAGGTGCCTGCCTTGCCTGCGCTAGCCTAGGACGGACTGTGGTTCAATCCCCTGGTTTCCCATATGGTCCCCCAAGCCAGGAGCGACTTCTGAGCGCACAGCCAGGAGTAACCCCTGAGTGTCACTGGGTGTGGCCCAAAAATCAATCAATCAATAAATAAATATAGTCAGTCTTGCTGTTTGTTTTGCTGCCTGTATTTTTCTATTTTTTTGTCTCAACATACCCTGCCCAGCCATTCCTGGGTCTTGATTGTTGGATATTCCTCTGCATGGACGAAGGATAGTAGCCTAGAGACAGCATAAAACCTGAGTTTAACTGAGGGAAGCAGTCCTATTCCAGGGCTTCCTCCAAAGTAAGGGTGGCCATTGCTGTGGACAGCTGCCCTGTGTGAAGGACTTCTGCATCCAGATTTCAGCTGGCCACGTCTTCAAGCAATGCAGTATCCAGCATATCTTCTAATTACATTTCCTGGGCTTGGTTTGTGAGCCCTTGCCTACATTATCATGCTACAGTTGGTGCTGCAATTTATGTTCATTAAAGCACATCCAAGCATGAGCCACTGGTGTTACATGTATCAGTGTGTTCATGGGTGCTGAAACTCTCAAGCTAGACTGAGTCTCCCTCCCCCCAACACACACACACACACACACACACACACACACACACACACAAATGCATCTTTTGCAAAGATGCTGCTTCATTTTTGTTAGTCCCAGTATCTTAGAGCTAAAGTATAGGCGAGGAGCTCAACAAGGCCAAACTTGGGAGGATTTTGCTCCTTCCAAGCAGCACTCCCACTGGTCCAGAAGGATGAAGAGTGGGCACTTGCAGGCTTTTCAAATATGTGCTGCTTATTAGTTCTTGGAGCCTACTTTTAATATATTCAAGGGCCTGAAATAATAATTCAGTGAGTAGGACACTAAACATGCATACAACCAACCTAGGTTCAGTCCCCAGCACCCTATATGGTCCCTTGAACCCTGCCAAAAGTGATCATTGAGCAGAGAGCCAAGGATAAGCCCTGAACAATGCTGGGTTTGCACGACAACAGAAAAAAAAAAATTTAGCTCAGTGGTAAATTACTTGATACCACATAACACCTGGTCCCTGATATTCAAAAATAAATAATACAGTAACTCCCTAACCATTCCTCCCTCCCTCTTGATAAAAGAGATTAGGGACTTACATTCTGGAGACCCAAGAGAATTGAATAGCTTTTAGGATCCATATCTGGTGAACTGGTGCCATTGCAGAGTTAGGACACCCTAGTACTGGCCTCGGGGTATTGGACAGTTGTTGAGCAAAGCTGGGAACTTTTATTCTGAGTTGCTTTATATGTCAAACAAGCTTGTTGACTCTAGATTGTCTTTAAAATGTTCCACTCCTGTTTAGGCTATGAATAGCTTATTCTGAGATTTTTTTTTTTTCAGGGATATTTGGGTAGGGAGAGGTTAAGGGAGGAATTGGGCCACACCCAGTAGTACTCTGGACTTATTCTTGCCTCTGCATTCAAGGATCACTTCTGATGGGCTTGAGGGAACCATATGTAGCACCAAGGATCAAACCTGGGTCTGCCACATGCAAGGCAAATACCTGACCTCCTTTACTATCACTTTAACCCCTTGGGTATTCTTGGGGCATGATGGATTTACTTACCTATCTGGTCTAGAAACACACATGAATGAGAATTTGGAAAAAACTGTAATGAGGCATTTCAGAATTCAAGTGTTTACTGGCTCCCTTTCAGTTGGTTTTTTTTCTCCCCAACCTCTTAAGTGTGAGCCAACTGAACACAAAGTTTCTATTGTAGACTATTGTCTAGAAAATGAGAGTTCCGTTTGTATTGTACAGACTTCAATAAAGTCTTTGGCTTGCTTTATTTCCTTTGGCAGACTCATTGAGCAGAGCCTACTGAACTGTTTGAAGTGCTGGGCCTGATATAGAGGGCATGGGAGAGGTGAGAGATGGCATCCTGGCCTGTTGGCATATGCTCTAATAGAGCAGAGGTTATCTGAGTCAATGGGTCTGACATGACCATAATGGATGCAAGACATGTTTTTGTCCTGTCATGAGCCTGAAGCTGTGTCTCTAGTGATAGAAATGTCTCTAAGTTGTCTCCTGAGCTTCTTTCATGATTGCAGGAGTCCATGAGCATTTATGTTTCAATGAATGTGATTTGAATACCCGGAAACTGATGTGATTGCTCCCAAGAGAAGCTTGGCAAGAAGCCAGTGGGAAGTGAATGATAAGGGCTCAGTGGATGATGTTCACAGTATCAGGTGGTTTTTTAGGTTTCCAGCAATGACCAATTAGAAAATACTGTGGAGAAAAGATGCCAGTGGAAATAGATTGTATCCAAGAACAGTTATTGATTATTAAACATGAATTTATTATTCCTGAGCAAAGATTCATGCAGTGGAAACTGTTCCTGGGAGAAAGCCCCTGAGTAGGAGAGGTTGAGCCCCTGTTCTGGACCTGTGGACAGGAAGGTTGGCGCCAAGCCAGGAAGCAGGCCTGACTCCAAAGCTCATTTTAATTCTTTTAATCTTGGGGACCATATCCTGTTGTGCTAACCAGCTGTTTCAAGCATTGTGCTCAAGAGTGACCCCTAACAGTGCTCTGGGGACTATAGGTGGTGCTGGAGATTTGAACGAAGGCACCTGCATAGAAGGCAAGTCCCCTGTCTGCACTGTGCTTTTTTTTTTTTTTTTAGCCAATATGCAGTATGATCTCATGTTATATTTCTGGGAGAAACACCTCTCACAAAACATACTATGGCAGGTTACATAGTACCTTCCCCCAATTCATGCTAATTCCTGAACTGCAAATGTAACTTTACCTGAAATCTGAGGTCTTTACAGATTAAAATGAGGACTGACTGGAACCTGTGATTGGTGGCCTCAGACAGAGAGGGAGATCTGGAAGATCTGGGGAGACAGGCACAGGAAAAACACCTTGTGGCCCCAGGGGCAGAGACAGACTTTGTAGTGATGCAGCGATAAGCCCAGGAAAGCCATAGGTTACCAGGAACCCTGGGTTGTGGATGAGGCTGGAAAACTCCAACAGGTTGTGGCCCAAGATGGCCTAGATTGCAGCTTCTCCCCAGAACTAAGTGTGGAGCCATTTGCTATAGAAGCCACCTGGCTTTAGTCATTCACTCTGGCAGTCCTAGGACTAATCCATATGTACCGCCTAAATCAGGAAAATGCTAAGCCTTGGGGCCTGAGCATAGTACAACAGGTAGGATTCTTGATTTGCATGTGGGTGACCGGGGTTCAACCCAATACCCCATGTAAGTGCTGAGATGAGTATGACCCTAAACAAAAGCAAATACGAAAAATGCCATGTCTTATAGGCATTCATTCAGAAGGTCATGGCTCTATTTCTTTCTTTTCTCCTCTGTCCAACATACTTTCTTGGGGGAACCACACAGCAGTGCTCAGAGGGTGCCCCTGACTCTGTTGGGTGTCAAATTAGTGCTGGGGATTTAACCCCCTGCCTACTGCATGCATAGCCTGCACTCAGCTCACTGAACTGTCTCTCTGGCCCTATCCAATGTTCTCTGCAGTGTCTCAGGTTCTTGTCCCAGTGTAAATCTCTCCTTGGAGTTGATATTTTTGTTTTTTTGGAGGGTTTTTGTTTGTTTATGATTACACCCAGAGGCACTCAGGGGTTACTCCTGGCTCTGTGCTAAGAAATCGCTCCTGGCAGACTCTGGGGGACAGTATGGAATGTTGGGATTCGAACTACCATCTGTCCTGGGTCAGCTGTGTGCAAGAAAAATTCCCTACCACTGTGCTCTCCCTTCCTCTCCTTGGCATTGAATTTCCTGTCCAGCATGTTTCTTCAGGAGCCAGATTACAGTTCCCATGGGTTAGGACAGCCCCTGACAGCATGTGTCCCTCTGAGTTTCCCTCATACCTGATCTGGAGTCCGTGAGGCTCTGCCTGGGATGACTGGTCCTTAAAAGAACGAGCCTCTCTGTCTCAGTGCCAGTCTAGGCCTCACACTTCAGAGAAAGTTCAGAAAATCACTGAAAATCGCTCAGACGCAGCCTTAAGGCAGGCTTAGGCAGCTGCAGAATTTGAACCGGGGTGTGGAATTGGCTAACTGGGGAGGAAAGGAGTTCCATGTGCTCAGGACTTCTCTCCCTTCCACCTGCTGATGTTTCTGTCCACCTGCCTCTTCTTAGCATCCCTGAGGAAGTGACATGGACCTCCGTAGAGACACACATGCAAATATGGAAGCCTTTGGAGGACTACTAGGGAAGTTGGAACTGTCTTCAAGTTATATTTGCTTTCAGCTTAAATTTATGTTTTATAACTGAAAAAATCCTGAACTGCTATATTTCGGGCATTTCCTGATTCTCAGAGACTCCCTGATGTCGTAGGTGAGGCAGATGTTTTCCCCATTGTTTTCCAGATGGAGCTAAAATCCACAGAGGTTGAGTGTCTTGGCAAAGTCCATGTAGTCAGCAGTTGCAACTAATGGGACTTCCGGTTCCTCTACTATTGCCCCCAAACCACCCTGAGGCAAGTTTCTAAGCCAGGCCAAGCTCAGTGAGCATCGTCGCTGGAGAGGAGACAGCTGCAGTGTCTTTCCTAGCTCTTTTAGAAAAAACTTACCAATACCTAGAAGCAGGAGTGGTGTACTGGGACAGCTATTTTTATAGTTATAAATATAGATGTGGCACAGATGGTGGGTCTGCTTGTTCACGGGCATTTCACAAGAATCTCATGTTGGAATCTCAGCATTGTGCAGAGCCTTTCAGTGATGGCCCTTTCCCATGCATGTTGGGTGAGGTACTAGCAACACCACCACCCCCGAAGTCACAGCCACTCCTTTGGCCAGTAGCTTTAGTAGGAATGTTCATTTATTTTTCCCATATTTGAGACTTTTATTTGGTTGCTTATGGGCATTTTTCTTGCTCAAAGAGGCTGGAGCCTGTGACTTTCACCGCAAGTCTTAGTATCATTGTTTTTCCATTAATTCACTTCTCCACTTAAAAACCACCCCCACCTGCTCTCCCTGTTACCAGTATGACATGGCATGAGCTGGAAGTACTCGTTGCTCTACTTGAGGTGTGAGTGCTCTGTCATCTCATCAATGCAAGAGCCAGGTCTCAGCAGGCTAAAGGGCAGATACACCAAGATGTGTGATCAGAAAGGGCCATTGAATACCCAGTTCAGGAGAGAAGACACATGTCACTGTTGGATTTCTTTGGACCCAAAACACTGGTTAATCCAAAGGTCCCAGATGTTGAAGTAACTTGAATTTTGTGAATAAATGTTTTCACAGACTAACTTGTGAATTTGGTTAATGTATCTTTCTATGTAAAGATGAGTTTTGTATTAAGTTACATATGCCATCTCCCCCAGCTAGATTCTGCCTGTACATGATACTTTCCAGAGTAAACATGTTCTCTTAATAAGCTCTCAGATGGAAGAGTTTTTGGCTCTGGATGAATCAAATTGACAGTTTGATGCTCCCATGGAGGTTTTATGCCAATCGGAGCAATCTGTTAGCAGCAAAGTGCCCTAAGTAAGTGGAACAGCAAAGCACAGATTCTGGATTGTCCAGCATTGTGCTCAGTATTGAGTCCCAGCCCATGCCTCAGGCTGGATGCTCAGGGCCATTGGGTATAGTGGAAGGTTCTAGAATGGTTCAGATAAGGGTTGGATTTAAAGGTGCCAGCTTTAGGAGAGCTGACTCAAGAAAATTCACTCCCTGTTGATACAAGAGATCTTAATGATCCCCAACTCCTGGGCTCTTCTTGGAAGGTATTATCCAGCCAAGCCAGTTACCACCCACTGAGCATTATTCCCCTCCAAGCCCCAGGAGTTCCAGCCAACTGGCATCTGAAGACAAGGTTGGTCAGACTTCCCATCGATGATTCTAATAGAAAATGGGTTTCTTTTTTTCTTTTTTTTTTTTTTTTTTTTTTTTTTTTTTTTTTTTTTGGTTTTTGGGCCACACCCGGTGACGCTCAGGGGTTACTCCTGGCTATTCACTCAGAAGTCGCTCCTGGTAGGCACGGGGGACCATATGGGGAACTGGGATCGAACCGAGGTCCGTTCTAGGTTAGCGCAGGAACCTTACCTCCAGCGCCATCGCCCGGCCCCTGAGTTTATTTATTTATTTTTTTTAAGTGCTGAGCAGAAGCATCTCACCTCCTTCCCATGATCAATGAGGCAAGTGGGAGCTGCCTTTGGAGTGAAGAGGATGAAAGAACAGTCAGCGGCTGCACCAAATCCAAAGGCTTGATGACGAATGCTTTCCATTTGTTCTTCAGCAAATTCTTCCTCAGAGAAACTGAGCCCTGCTGTGTCTGAGAAGCACACTCAGGGCATGGACAGTAGGCAGGAACCTTGGAGCCCAGTGAGATGCCAAAGGTTCCTCCAGGGAGCACCAGTCCACAGGGCGCCCCTCTCCCCATGAAGTTGAGGCTTTTGTAATCTCCAGTTTCAGAACATCTTCTGCTGAAGTGTCTGCTCACATGAAACTGGTCTGCTTTAATCCCTCAGCCCTCCGCTCCCTCTCCTCATTCTGTACCCATGTCAGTCAAGGGCTGGACCCCTCCTTCAACCATCCACCTCAATGTATCTTCTCTTTCCTGCACCCTCACCCTCAACTTGGGAATGAGAGCACTGCGGAGAGCCAGTCCCGTGTGAACATCAAGTGCCAAGGAGAGTGCGGAGCTCAAGGAGGTGTTGAAATCTATTGGCTTCACTCTAGGGGAAATGATCCAATCCCAGGAAAAAGGACTAAGGATAGGACAACCTGCTGGACCTTGGATTTGACATGTGGGTGCTGAGGGTGAGGCGGGGGACACTGGATAGGAAGGGAGTAAGCCTGTGGAGTGTTCAGTGAGGCACAAAGGGCCCCATGGGAGAACATAGCCCAGCTACCATTTGGCAGCTCCAGCTCTGGTTCTCTCAGGTCACTGGCAGCATTTCCAATGAGTGTATGATGCCATGGCATGCACCAGTTTGGTTCTAGGAAACTTCACCTTCACACACAGGCTCCCAGTTTGAGAAAATTCCTGTCCTTAGAAACAAAAAATGCTCCTTCTCCCAAACTACCTTAGTTTTCTCAGTGAAGAGAGTGGGAAACGGAGCAGGAAATGCAACCAACAGTCCCGTCAGTGGCCAAAAGATATTCTGGCTTGAAGTCATCCTTTAGGGAAAGGTTTTAATCCTCTCAGCACCAAAAATGAAGATACATCCAGGAAGCTCATGTCAGAAGTCACACAAGAATTGGAATCACTCCCCCCCCTGGCCTTGCAGAAACAGCTGTGCTTGGAGAGCTGAGTCCACTCCACTAACTCCTGGCCTCACTCCATTTAATAGAGATGAGGGGAAACAGAAGACAAAGTTTTAGATTTTGATTCTTCCTGAGAAATGTAGAAATGGCAAAAATTCATTCTCAGTTGGCGTCAGTCCATCACTGAGGGTTTTATTACCTAAGGACTTAGAAAAAACAAATTTCCCCCTTTTGCTTTAAAAAAACACAAAAATAAAAACCCTCCTTTTGAGGACAACTCTTAGCAACAGTGACACACTCTGGTGCAGTCTCTGCCTCAGCTGAAACTCTTGGTCATCCACTTCTACTCTGGAGAAACCTGTGTAACCCTCCCCTCCCCCATCTTCTCTCTTCCCTCATGCCTCTCTAAATAAAACTACTTTAATTGAAAAAAATAAAAGATGAGTCTGGAATCCAAGAAAAGAACAAGTAGAAGTCCAAGTCAGGAGAGATTGTTTCCATTTCTACTTCAGAGAGCCATGTACCCTGTGTCTGAGGAGCACACTTGGCATGGACAGAAGTGTGAAATGAAATGAAATGGTAAGAGAAGAGAGAAGAGAAGAGAAGAGAAAAAGGAGAAAAGAGAGGGAAAGAGGGAGGGAGAAAAGGAAGGGAAGAAGAGAAAGAAGAAGAAAGAAGAGGGAGGGAGCCGGGAGGTGGCGCAGGAGATAAGTTGCCTGCTGCCTTGCCTGCGCTAGTCTAGGACGGACCACGGTTCGATCCCCCGGTTCCCATATGGTCCCCCATGCTTGCCAGGAGCGACTTCTGAGCGCATAGCCAGGAGTAACCCCTGAGCGTCACTGGGTGTGGCCCAAAAACCAAAAAAAAAAAAAAAAAGAAAAGAAAGAAGAGGGAGGGAGGAAGGAAGAAAAGAAAGAAACAAGGAAAGAAGGAAGGAAGGAAAGAAAATACAATGAAGAGAGGGACCATAACATTAGAAAAATTCTCTGAGTCTGGTGTAATAAATAATACAAAGGGTAGGTTGTTTGCCTTGCATGTGGCTGACCTAGGTTCGATCCCCAGCACCACATATGGTCCTCATATTCCAGGAAAACTGACCCCTGAACACAGAGCCAGGAGTCAGATCTGAGCACTACCCAAGTATGGCCCAAAACACAAAACCATAAAGAATAATTTCCTTCAGGAGGATTGTAACTGGACACAAAGAGGCACATTTCATCATGACAAAAAGGTCAATTATCAAGAAGACAAAGCTGTTAGTACCAGATAACAAAATGTGCAAAATATATGAAACTAGCCCAACGGACAATGATGTCTTTAACTGAGGTTTTTTTTTTTTTTTGAAAAGGAAAATATACATGCTATTTTGTAAGGGTAACTGATCACCCTAACTTATTGGCTAAGTACACTATCCTAGACAGGAAACTAGTTAACAGTTTTGGCTTTGATCTTGAGGAGCTTATGATCCGTTTGCTATACAGAACACACACAGAGATTAAAATCTATGTCGCATGTTTTCTTTCAACTTCTGCCTCTCCGCTGTTAGTCAAATCCCTAAACTCTTGTTGGCTAATTTCCATCTCGAAGATCTAGTGCTCTGTCATACAGATGTCACGGTTGTTGATTAGTCATTCTAGCTCTGCTCACTTGGCTACATAACTCCCTCCTACACCATCCCCACCTTCCGCAACTAGAGACTAGGTTTAGCTCAGACTCCCCAAAACTTGGAACCCAGTAAGGGTCATTGTTAATATTACCTAAGACGAGGGAGGTCCTGCTCAGCCCACCAGGCTTCTTTGAACAGTCACCATGCCCCTTGACAGCCTTCTGCCCATTCATGAAACAGATGGTGAGCTCTCTGTGTACTCACACCAGGACAATATGTTTAAAAAGAGAGGAAAAAAGAAAGAGAAAGAGATTAGTTCTCAGAGTGAGTAACACTCATTATGGCAAATTAAACCAGTAAAGCCCCACTTAGGACGAGAAAGGAGCCACTCCTTGGGAAAATAATCATTTAAAAAATGTCCACTTTGTAGTGCCATTTAATCTCCTAAAATTGTCAGATTTCCCAAAGAAGCTGCCTGAAGGTAGTGTTGGGATTAGAGTGGGTTATCCCCATGAGATTCTTTGGATAAATCCAAACTCAGTTAGCAGGAAGGACTCCTAGGGTTGCTTTTTCATAAGCGATCAAATTTATTTAGGCCACGTCTTTCCAAGAAAGATTAAAGTAGCTAACTCACAACTTTCTGTAGACCAGACCTGATTCCAGGAAGGGAAAACAGCTGCTTAAAAAATTTGTCTCTGCTCATTTGGCCTGAGAATGAGAGTTTCTTTGCAAAGGTCTCCTCCAGGTTTCTAGGGTGCTGTTACCTCTGTGTATGTGAAAAGACCTTGGAATGTGCAATCTTAGATACTGAAATAGAACCTCTTCCTTGCCACCCTCAGCCTGAGAGGTGGTCTTAGGTCTTATAATGTCATGAAATGTGACACTCAGATCAGTGCATTAGGTAAGACCTTGATTTCAGAGCCAGGAGTCAGCCCTGAGCATTGCCAGGTATGATCTCTGAGCTCAGGGGCAGGAGTAAGTCCTGTGCATCACTTGATATGGCTCCAAAGCAAAACCAAAAAAAGTATAAAGAAGGACTTTGAGTTTAACTATCTTTATTGATCACACACCTCACACTCTGATACATGTTTGTACACACATGCATCATGCAAATGTGGATGCCCCCTTTTGTTATTTGTTTTAATATAACTAATTTGTAATTATGGTTACAGAATTGTTCATGATTTAGTTTCAATTATAGAATGAACACCACCCTTCACCAGTGAACATTTCCTGCTACCAATGTCCTCAGTTTCCTCCTACCCACCCTCCCCAGTCTGACTCTGAGATGGACATTTTCTTCTCTTGCTCTCTCCCTCTCCCTTTCTCTCTCTTCTTCTCTATCTCCCCCCTCCATCTCTCTCTCTCTCTCTCTCTCTCTCCCTCTCTCTCTCCCCCATGCTCCCTCTCTCTCTTTCTCATTTCTTATTTTGGACCACACCCTGCAGTGTTCAGGAATTACTCCTGGCTCTGGCTCAAGAGTCACTTCTGGTGAGGGTCTGGTGACTATATGGGGTGCCTGGGATTGAATCTGGTCAGCAGCACCCATGCCAAACTCCTCACCCACTGGGCTCTCTGTTAAGCTCAGACTGCTGCCCACTTACAGCGTGAGGACTGAAGAACTTCCATGTTAGGTTCTGTTTCTCCCAGTTCTCTGTCCATCAAATGACAAACGAGGAGAAATTGTCTCTGCGGGAGCCATATCAAGCTGGGTCCATAGGGAGGACACACATGTTTTTTTGTCTCTTGCTGTCCACTATTCCTAGCCACATATGCTCTTGAATAGAAAGAGCTTCATTTGGACCTTGCCACTGCCTGGTCAGACTGCTCTGTCTCCCAGTCATTCTATTTTGAAGTCTTGCCCATTTTCCTCACTCTAAGTTTCCCAGCTTTGTCTGCCTGCTTTCATATGGAAATGGTGCCGGATAATTGCACGCTGGTTTCTGCGGCCAGTCCGGGCTGCACCAGCCATGCCGCAGCAAATGACATGGAATATTCCTTTCTTTCCTTTCATTTTTTTCTCTTTAAGAGAAAGCTTGAATTAAAAAGACTGCCTGCAGAGATTCCCTGTTTCTCAAATTGCTGCTGTATGGGGTTTGACATGGGCTCAGAGGTGGATTAACTGCTGTCTGCTCTAGGAGACACCACTGTCTGACTTCTGAATATATCCTTCATCTGGAACCAAAAGGCCAATCCCTTGTCCCAAGGAAAAGTGGTTGTGAATGTTTGGAGGGTCAGTGTCGAACAGTTGTGAGTTCAAAAATAGATCAGATTCCTTCATTCCTCTGTCTAATATTTCATGGTAAAGGACAGGCAGAGAGGAACACACATATGGGCTCCTGAGCTCCGCCTGACAAAGACTCACTCAGATAACAGACTCGTTGTAGGTCACCATCAGCTAGATTTTCCTTCCTTCCTCCTCCTTTCCTTCCTTCCTTCCTTCCTTCCTTCCTTCCTTCCTTCCTTCCTTCCTTCCTTCCTTCCTTCCTTCCTTCCTTCCTTCCTTCCTTTCTCCCTCCTTCCTTCCTTCTTTCTTCCCTCCCACCCTCCCTCCTTCCTTCCTTCCTTTCTCCCTCCTTCCTTCCTTCTTTCTTCCCTCCTACCCTCCCTCTCCCTTCCTTCCTTCCTTCCTCCCTCCCTTCTTCCTTCCTTTTTCCTTCTTTTCTCCCTCTCACCCTCCCTCCTTCCTTCCTTCCTTCTTTCCTTCCTCCTTCCTCCTTCCTTCTTCCTTCCTCCTTCCTTCTCCCTCCCTCCCATCTTCCTTCCTTCTTTCCTTATTCCTTCCTTCTTCCCTCTCTCCCATCTTCCTTCTTCCTTCTTCCCTCCCTCCCATCTTCTTCCTTCCTTCTTCCTTCCTTCCCACCATCCCTCCCTCCCTTCTTCCTTTCTCCTTCCTTTCTTCCTTCCTCCCTCTCCCATCCTTCCCTTATTCCTTGCTTTCTTCTTTCTTCTTTCCTTCCTCCCTCCCTTTCTTCTCTCTTCCTTCCTCCCTCCCCTTCCTTCCTTCTTTCTTCCTTCCTTCCTTTCTTCCTTCTTTCCTCCCTTTCTTTCTTTCTTTCTTTCTTTCTTTCTTTCTTTCTTTCTTTCTTTCTTTCTTTCTTTCCTTCTCTTTCATTCTTTCTTCTTCCTTCCTTTCTCTCTTCCTTCCTTCCTTCCTTTCATTCATTCATTCTTCTTTCTTTCCATTGTTCCAACTCTATTATTTTTAAATAATTTTTCTTCTCTCCTTTTCAAATTGGAAATGTGAGAATTAATAAGCCTGAATCTAGAATTTGAATCATTGGTGGTTGGTATTATGCTCCTTTCCCCAGTCATGTCTTTTCCTTTATGTATCAGTCACTTTTAGGAATGAATTTTCTCATCTCACACTACAGTGACAATGATCAAAAGAATTTCTGGAGGCTGGAGCTATGATGGTACAATGGATAAAGTGCTTGCCTTGCATGCAACCAACTCAGGTTTGATCCTCAGCACCTCATATGACACTGTGAACACTGTCAGGAGTATAAACCTTGCATACAGAACCAGGAGTAACCCCTGAGCAGTGCTGGATATGGCCCCAGCCCCCAATAAGAATTACTGACTGCCTTATAGTTTGCTTCATCTCCATCCTCCTGTAGGTGCTCATGCAGGTAGCTCCCACATACTTTTCCTCTTGCACCTCTCAAACTTGACTGTAATGATGTCTGCATTGCATTTTAAGATGATCTTTCTATTCTGACCCCCTCTTTCTGCTAGAAATTTGTTAGGTGTTGGTTTTCTAAAATGTATTCCAGATTTTTGGACAGCTTCTCAGTAGGGGCTCAAGTTAGAAAGAGAGATCCTAAGCTTTATGAAGTAAGTATCATTGTTTTCATTTTGAAGACATAAAAACAAGTACAGGTAGTTTTAAGTTAGTATTTGCTTAAGGCCAGACATTGATAGGGGACTAGGCCTTAACTCAGGACCTTAAGCTTGAACTCTGATCATTTCCTCCTTTACTTCTTTGAAATCAAACTGATTACTGCTTTTGAAGAATACTTCAAAAGCTTTTGTTGTGATCCTGTTGATTTAGAAATTGTAAATGTTTTTATGCTTTTGGGATACCATGTTACCACATCACACCAACCACCAATGTGCCAACATCCCTCCACCATTATCTACTGGACCCCCTCTAGCTTTTCAATAAATACCCCCCAAAACTCCACTAACCTCAGTTTTGCTGCCAATGGTTTGTTTTGATGACTACAATTAAACTGATTTTGCTATATGATTAAAACCACACAGCTGGAAGAACAAGTGTATTTATGACAAGTTTAGTGATGCCTAATATATACCTGTGTTGTTCCTCATGTGGTTCACTGGATTCAACCTCTCTCTCTATATACATATCAAAGAGTCAAAGGATTAGAAATCTTTTCTGCAGATAATTAGATTTTTTTTAATATTGTGGACAGTTGAAAACTTTTTTTTTACTCTTGATGCATTATGGGTCATCCTTGTGCTGGGGCCAAGCTAATCTTCTCTGTGTCATTCCAATTTTAGTATATGTGCTGCAGAAGCAAGCACTGTTGATGCATTATTGATCAAAAATTCTTTGGCAAGGATAGGGAGATCATATATCATTAAACTCTGGAAAGGGGCTGAATGGTTGGGCCACAGAGATAGTACAGCAAGTAAATTACTTGCCTTGCATGTGAGCAACCCAATTTGATCCCTAGCATCACACAGAATCCTCTGAACTGCCAGGAGTGATCCTGACCATAGACTGAGAACCTCTGATTGAGTGGCCCCAACTCACCCCCCCACACACACACATCCTCCCAAAGAGGTTGAATGATCTTAGCCACATCTTTAATTTTACCTGTATGATCAGGAAGGTGGGTTTAAAGTAGGCTTTAAGGTGATTTCTGGTTCCAGATTTCATGAGTCAGCAAGTATGAAAATGGAATTTGGAGACTCTGAGATTCTCAGTGGAATCCACCCATGCTGCCTTGTGGGAATCTACCACACAGTCTCAGAAGTGAGACGATGCTCTTTTTTTTGCTTCTTGTGCCCGCTGCTTTTTTCCCACCCATGACACAGCGAAGCCACACTTTGGGCTTATGTTTGCAGATGGCTTTGTGTTGCTTCAGGAGATCTCAAGAGGTCTCCCTTGGCCTGAGCTGAGCTGGCATGAGCTGAGCACAATACCTGCTTTCCTTCCCTCTCCCTCAGGAGAGAAGTCAGCCCTCTCTGTTTCTTTTGAAGACTTGGCCCAACAACTCTAGAAATGAGTCCCAGTGGGGAATACTTGGTAGAAAGACAAGGTCTGTTTTGCTCTTCAAAGTTGGGAAGCTGAGTTGAACTGGAGTTCAAAGTGCAACCCAAGAATAAGTGAGTTGGGCCCATAATAAAAGAAAATGTCCTCCTTGACACAGTTGTCCACGGTCTCTTCTTGGCTAAATTATTCATTCTAGTCATTAAAAAATTGGGGGCCACCCCCAGCAGTGGTCAGGGGTGACTTGGTGCTCAAGGATAGAACTTTAGGCCTGGGCTGGAGAGATAGCATGGAGGTAGGGCATTTGCCTTGCATGCAGAAGGACGGTGGTTCAAATCCCAGCATCCCATATGGTCCTCCGAGCCTGCCAGGAGTGATTCTGAGCATAGAACTTTAGGCATGCATGTAAAGCATGTTCTCTAGCCCTTTGAACTATCTCTCTGGTTCCATTGTCCATTTATAGCTGTAGGCCTCATCTAGGGGAATGTGGAGGTGTGGGCATGAGGGGAGGGGTGCACAATGGCTGCTTCATTCTCCATTCCCCACTCCCATGTTCAACTATATCAACACAACCTGGAAAGTCATTGCTTATGACTGTTTCACCTGAGATGAGGTGAGAAATCTGAAGTTTGGTACAGCTGCTGAACCTTTTGCTTTTTAACCCTCATCTGTCAAATCCTTTAAATCTTGAGAACAAGTAAAACACTCATTTTTCAAATTAGATAATTAAGCTCTTTCCTAAACATACACATGTGTAGCAAAAACAAACCAGATGCTTCATTTTCAAGCTCTCCAGAAGCTGATTTTTCTATTCCCCTAGGATTCATTCACCACTGTGAGCCCGGGAGGAAAGAAATCCATTCCCTGCCAGCTTTTGAGCACTCGGGTGAGAAAGTTGGGCTAATATCCTGTTTTCACTGGCATCTGGTCCTAGTACTGGGCAGGTAGAAGAATGAAAGCAGGTAGAGATCATATTATCCAGGGGGCACCTACTCTTGGCACTTTGGGTTGTTTCTTATCTTTGTCTCCTCCTCCTCTTTGAGTAACAGAATTCAAGGTCTCAGTAAAGCATCTGTTACCCAGTCACTGGTTTCTGAGTTCTGGGCTCTTGGAGTACTCTGTCTTTTGTAATTATTTTCACATAGCCACCCCCCCCCCATTTTGTCATCATCTTTTTTGATGATGACTCCTTTATTTGAGGAGAGTCTAGACTCTCTAGACCAAAGCCTGAGAAATCAATCATGCAACTGGAGGCACTGTATTATGGTTTTTGTTTTGTTTTGTTTTGGTTTTTGGCCATACCTGGTGGCAGTTAAGAGTTACTCCTGGCAGTCTAAGGAAAACATACCCCAGAAATGGAGTTGTTATGACTGAGGAAGAGAGCATTGTGGGGGCCTGCATCCCTTTCCAGTCTCCCATGCCTTCTGCCTTTCTGGCTCTTAGTCCCTGAAACTTCTGGGAACACAAACCACTCCTAAACCTGTCATTCTGTGGTCTGAACTACTCTCCCTCACTCTCCCTCAAACAATCTCACTCATGGGCTTCCTATTTGTGAATTCACTACATGCTAGCGGCAGTGGGTAACCCCCATATCAATACTTGTGGGCATTTGTGATCATTTCTGAAATGTTTCAGTCACCCAACACACACCTTTGTAGTGGGGGTGAAATCTGGGCCTCTTCTTTCTTTCATCTTTTTGATTTCCATACTGTAAATTGTTATTTTTTTGTAGTCTACAGAGAAAAATATTTTCCATAGTTTTGTGCAATTTGTTTGAATTTTGTTGATTTGACATACCCTTCCTGGGTTTTGGGAGGTTCTACTCTCAGTTCAACAGGGTTCACTCCCCCCCACCCCCACACACACTTTGCTGAAATGAATTCATGATCCACTAGGAGTGCCTCCATGCTCCAAAATTCAAAAAAGAAAAGAGAAGCAATTGTTCCTGATCATACCTCTGAAGCTCTGGTGAATTCTCTAAGCCCAGGAGGACTGTAATGTGCCTTACCAAAAAATTATACATGGCAGGCATGCTATGATCAGATGTGAACTACAGTGCTGCTGACTATGAATTCAGTGTTCATGAATGAGCCAGCCAGAGTGAAGCTGCTGAGAAAGAAGGTATCTTCTAAAATAAAAAAACAAACAAACATAAAACAAGGTTATATTTTCACTAGTTGGCAAATGTGTTAACTGGAGGCTCATTGGAATCTCAGCCTGTATTTCCCTAAGGAACTTGAACTCACTAATTCAGGATTTGAGGACAACTAACTCTATAGAATGTAGCTGCTGGGAGCAAAGAGAATCAACTGGAGTGATTTATGACAATCTCTTTGAGGCCCAGTATTATATAAGAACTTCATTGCTGTTAAATTTTCTGTTTATTTTGGGGCCACTCTTGGCTGTACTCAATGCTTACTTTCTTCACTCAGGAAATACTTCTGATGGTACTTGAAGACCATATGGTTTGCTAGAGACTGAACGTAGGTCAGATGTGTGAAATAGAAGTGCCCTACTACTCTCCAGTCCCCATCATAGTTAACCTTAATTCTCAATGACTCTAGAGAAAATGACAATACTTTTTCTTTTATAGATAGTAAAACAACCTAAATCATGTAACACTTAGAAGGGAGGGAAGCTAATGCTGATTTACTTTTTACTTGTCTTATTCCATTTTCTATGCTCATTTGATTGGCATCTCGGCCATGTCACTGGCTCCCAAGGGGCTTCTTTACCATTGGATCAGGCATAGAATCCCTAGTCATCTCTTCACCCCACTGATGCCTAAATAGAGACATCTTCATTGATTGGAGTGGGGGGCAATCTATGGCCAATGTTCTAGGCTTCCTTATCATATTCCTCTTGCTCTCCTGTCCTTCCTCATTTGCTTCTGGCAGTTGTTAGGCTTAGAATAGCTAAATTAGGGGCTGGAGAGATAGCATGAAGGGTAAGGCATTTGCCTTTCATGCAGAAGGTCATCGGTTCGAATCCCAGCGCCCCATATGGTCCCCCGAACCTGCCAGGAG
>PVKC010021337.1:0-18201 GCA_004027635.1 Crocidura indochinensis | reverse complement strand
TTTTTTTTTTTTGTATAGGCACAGTAAGTATTGGGGAAGTAAGGAAATTTCCATGGCCTAATGCATTCAGGGTTTCTCCATTCCTGGAGCATATTGTCATGGGAACAACCACTGGCTCCATACTTTCTCATTGCTATATCCCAGGGGCTTTGTTTGTTTGTTTTTGTTGTTGTGGAGGTGTCAGGAAACTTTCCTCTCAGTTGTGGATGAGAAAATCAGGTCACTGTAGAAAGCAATCTCGGTATTTGCACAAGTCCTAGGACAAGGCCTAGGGTAGAGCCTTTAAGGTTCTAGAGGTTGTTCCAACATTGTTGATGTGTTCAGTTTTCTGTGTCCTGTGCTCCATATTTTTGCTAGTTACCTAAGCCAGAGTCTAGGAAGTCATGATTTCAAAGATTCTGCTCAGTCTCTGTTGTTAGAATTGGGCCTCTGTGCTAAGAAATCTTGATTTTTGTAAGAGATCTGGACTGTTGCTTAGGGTAGGGTTTTCCTTAATGGTTTCCAGGTAAGTTCTACCAGTCACTGTTGTCAAAGTCAGTTTTCTGAAGTTAGTGCTCTTATTTTTTCATATTTCAAAGAACAATACATCTTCTGGTTTCCACTGTGTTAGGTGATGTGATAGGACTTCCGGTCTTAGGTCAAGTTAAGATTTCCTCGCTGTCCATGTTGTCTTATCAACACTAGCACAAGTATATCTCCCAAAAGAGCGTAGTTCCTGGTGTTTTTGTAGGGAGTTGTTTCAGTTCTACATCTGGGATCTGGGATTAGAGAAAGGACAGTGTCCGATCTCCTGGAGACTGAGTTGTATCCACATGACATATGTCCATGATGGGAGGCACCCTTGTGTAAAAAGTGTGAGTTCTTATCCATAGAAGATAGGATCTTCTGTCTGAGTCAATGATTTCCCCTTATTTACTATTAAAAAGGGTATTTGTCTCTAGCACTTTAGAGAATGGTTATAAATGAAAAACGACCATACTGTAGGGGGTCTGTTATGGATAACGGGATATTACTTTGACTACTGTCTGCAGTTGTGGGAGCTCTGGGCCCAGCTCTGGCCCCTGCTGTTTGTGAATGCATAGGGGGTGGAGCTGCACTCCACCCCAAATCCTCCCCCAGGACCCAGCTTACCTGAGGTGCTCCTGAAGAGCCCCTCTGGTGTGAAGGAATCTGGCCCCTCAGACTAATGGTAAGTCTGGGGGTCCTCTGGCTAGCTGTCCATTCCAGTGCCAACCACATGCCAGTACAAGACCAAGAGAACTCCTGGCTTGTGGGAGCGCTGGCCCCTGCTGTTCTTGAATGCATAGGGGGTGGAGCTGCACTCCACCTCAAATCTTCCCCCAGAGCCCAGCTTACCTGAGGTACTCCTGAAGAGCTCCTCTGGTGTGGGGGAATCTGGCCCCCCAGACTAATGGGAAGTCTGGGGGGATCCTCGGGCTAGCTGTCCATCCCAGTGCCAACCACATGCCAGTACAAGAGCCAAGTTTTGTTTTTTATTTGTCAGTCCTCGACCCCAATTTTAGAAGGTTTTTTTTTTTTTTTTTTTTTAGATTTGGGGGCCTTTTAAAGCTATTTATTTGGAAGCCAGAGTGGTGGCATAAGCGGTAATGCTTGTGTGTTCTAGCCTCAGACAGACTGTAGTTCAATCCCCCAGCATCCCATATTGTCCTCCAAGTCAGTAGCTATTTCTGAGCTCATAGCCAGAAGTAACCCCTGAGCATCACTGGGCGTGGTCCAAAAACCAAAAAAAAAAAAAAAAGCTATTTATTTGGACCTAAAATTATAAATTTATAAAAATAAGCATAAATATAGAATTAAAGATATATTTATACCCAAGTTAGAAAATAAAATACTAGCACAATGTCTGTCTCTCTGATAGCAATTCTACTCAAAGAGCTAGTCCTAATTTTTACGATCATACCCCATTTTGTCTTTTTAGTTTTTGAATTTAGAGCTATGCATGTGAAACCATATTTTTCCAGTTCTTTGAGTTTTCTATGATCTCACTAATATAAAAGATATATAAAGAAGAAAAGTACAGGCGAAAAATAAGACCAACAGAAATGAATCCATGGTTTTAAGGGCAGAGTCCTGTTAAATCAAAAGAGGGAGGAATTTGAAAGGAACAATGGTTGATGGACTACGTTAAAGGATACCAGAGGGTTGGTGTGGTAACATACCTATACTAGGTGTGAAATCATATCCCAAATGCACATCATTTATTTTAAAAAAATTTATTTTAAAAAAAACTAGTGTTATATTATTTAAAAATAAAATTAAAGAAGAAAAACTTCATATACTAAAAACAAAGTGAATTTTTTATTCCCCAGGCTGGCAAGGCTCAACTGGGACTGGAATTTACATTATCTGACACTAGAAAACATTACACTAAGGGGTCCTCAAATTTTTTAAACAGAGGGCCAGTTCACCATTCCAAAGATCATGGAGGCCGGACTATAGTAAGAACAAAAACGACGAAAAAATTCCTATGCACACTGCATATATCTTATTTTGAAGTGAAGAAACAAAATGGGAGCAAATACAGTATGTGGCCCACGGGTCATAGTTTGAGGACCACTGCATCATCATTTTTTCCTACCCTATGTGGAAAGCGGAATGTAGATTAGAAAAAAATTTATAACACAATAATGTTCGTCAATATCTATTTAGTAATAATTAAGTAAGAATAAAAATTGAACACTTTGTGTTTGCTGGAGGGAAAGATCATTTTACTTTACTTTTTATTTTTGGGGGGCTGGGTGTTGGGCAACCATCAATAGTCTAAGTTCTTGAGTTATCCAGCAGACCATATACAATTTAAACAACTGAATTGGGATTGATTTTATGCAAGTCAAGTGCCCTAACCTCATATTATTCTCCCAACCACTGAAAGATCCTTCTTTTAAAACAATAGATTTTAAACTTTAAACTCAAATTTAAGCTCTATCAAAGATATAGTAATATTTTTTATCATGATAAGATTTTCTTCCAAGAGTATATATAACATCATGTTATCATAACATGTCAACATCAAATGCTAAAGTCCTTTTACTTATGAATATTTATGTAAATTTCTAAATCTCTATATCAAAAGTTAATATTTTAAAATTTTAAATGAGAAAATGTTAGTATAATTGGTAAACATATTGTAATTCTTTGTAATTATATTAATTATTCAAAAATTAAAAAATTGCACATATTAAAATATCTTTAGGCTCATTATCAAACTAATAAGTCATATATAATTTAATTTACATATAGCAATTAATATTCCAAAACACACACGGAATATATTTCTCTCTGATCGCTAATTAATGAGTTAGAAAGTGTTACTCACTTAAGGATTAAGAGCAAACTCGAAGTCCAGTTTCAAAATGGTAATATACAGGTCAAAATAAATTCTTTCTAGTGATAGTACTGTCATACAATAGGTAGGGTATTTGCCTTGCATGCACTACTAGCTCAGATTTCTGGTTCAACATGGCATGATCCCCCAAACATTGTGAAGAATGATTCCTGAATGCAGAAATAGGAATAAGCCCTAAGCAAATCAGGTGTGGCCCCAAGACTAGACATTTAAAAAACTTCCTTTCAAAAAAATATATATATTTTGAAAGGAAGTTGATATATATATATCAACATCCTTACAACTTATATTTATATTCATAGTGACTCCCTGTGAATAAAATTATTCTAGATGAATTCATACTGGAGTAGGTATACAACTAATCTAATATAGTAGATGCTCTTCTTCAAAAGAGGAAATGTGGTCAAAGACACACACTGGGAGAAATTAATGTGATGTGATCACAAACCAAGGAATGCCAAAAATTGCCAACAAACTATCAGAAACTTGAAGAAAGATATGAAACTATTTTCCCTCACAACTCATTGTCAATACTTTAAGCTTGGCACTTGCCCGTTATACTGCTAATCCCTGTTTTGTCTGTCTCTGGATTCATAATCACAAAAAGCCCTACTATGAATAATTGCCAAGAATAAATCTCTTCACTCCTCCTAATTGGCAAAATGATAATAATAATAATAATAATAATAATAATCAATAATAACAATGGTGTAATAAATTTCACTTACTGCCATACTAAAACATTTGTCAACAGAAGTTCCCAAGGTATATTATGGTATGTTTAGCTTATGCATTTCTAGTTATTTTTATATTAAGGGTGACAAATATCTACAAGCCTTTAATGATTAGCCATTAAAACATTGGAAACTATCCTGGATGTTATTCTTACTGTCTTTGCTCAGACTTCAGAACTGCAACTGTTTCTATCACAGTTTTAGTGCATGACTTTGTTGATCTTGCTTTCTTTTTCTTCCCCTTAGAACACTGAAATTATTTATTGTGCTTCCTCCAGGCAAATGAACTCATTGTGTAAGTTTGTTTCTTAAATTTCCCTTATCTCTATCTATCATCTATCATCTATTTATATTAATTAGTAAGTACAATGACCATCTTAAGAAAAATTTGACAATGAGACCTTTCCTTTCTACTCATTTTCTTACCCCTAGGAAATACTAAAATTATCTAGATAAACTATATGACAAAAATAGTGTTAGATATTCAAGTACATCACACATGCTTATAAAATGTCCATTTTTTCAGTAGTTAGAGATCTATCTATATTGATTTTCCCTACACAGAAATGAGTGACATAACTTCTGCTATTTACCTAACCTCATTAAATGTTCTAATTAAATTTATTAATGAGAAACATGTTTTCTGAATTGATTTAATAATATGAATATGTTGAAGAATCGAAAATATTTCCATCAACCAAAGAGTATGCATTTCCTAATGAATCAAAACTTAAATTATTCTATAGTTTCACAACCTTCATAGGACTTCTAAGTTACTTTCTTTAAAATATGGAAGTATCAGTTACTTTTTATCATATATTTTCATAACCCTAAAAGAATCTGTGTAATCTCCTGCTTAAGATTATATCATATGGTGGAGACTTTGCATGCCTGAAGGTTTCTGGTGTGCAATTTGCCATTTGTCTAAACATAATTCAAGTAAAAATCTTTGGAAAATCTGTGTTCCCCTCTAGGGATCTTAACAATATATATTCACAATATTTCATTTACTTTAAAATAAATATAATTCTAATGAAAAAGATATAATAATACGCTACCTTGAAAGGCAACAAAGCCTTCCGTTTTAACCTGTCAACCTTAAAGATATGTGCCAAAAATGCAATTTAACTGATTACAGAGTTTTAGTAACTGAATAGAAATGATAAAATTTAATATACCTCTTTATTTTTCAAGACCAAGTTTGAAATATTATTAATCAGAGGCATGCCCTAAACTGAGTTCAAACTCAGGTAAATATCCACCTGACCCAATGCCCCAAAGCGTTGGAAGCCCTCACCCCCTGGTCGTGGTGAACCCAGACACTGCAGGTTCTAACAGCCTCTACAGGTTACTGAGTATCACCAAGATTTCCCCTCAGTTTCCCTGAATACTGCAGGGAGCTTTCCTTCCCAGAGAAAATGTGTTTCACATCGTGACGATATTTTTTTAAAAGTTGCAGAGTGTCTAGCTATGTATGCTTCAACTATGGTTCACCTTGCTAGAGGAGTTTTATCATACTTTATGCAAATATCCTCTTTTGTCATTCAATTATGGACCAAGATTTGAAGGCTCACAATAATGATCCACACAACCTAGTTCTGTAACTCTGTACATGAAAATGAATAGAAGAAAAAACTAAAATATTTTAATAAAATATTGAATAGTCTTCTCCTTGTAAGCAAGTTCTAAGGAAAGATTTTAAAAGAAAGAAAGAAAAAGACAAAGAAAGAAAGAAAGAAAGAAAGAAAGAAAGAAAGAAAGAAAGAAAGAAAGAAAGAAAGAAAGAAAGAAAGAAAGAAAGAAAGAAAGAAAGAAAGAGAGAGAAAGAAGAAAGAAAGAAAGAAAGAAAGAAAGAAAGAAAGAAAGAAAGAAAGAAAGAAAGAAAGAAAGAAAGAAAGAAAGAAAGAAAGGAAGAAAGAAAGAAAGAAAGACAAAAATTAGTAACTTTAGAGGTCAGAGCGGTGGCACAGTGGTAGGGAATTTGCCTTGCAAACGGCTGACCCGGGACATAGGATAGACCGCTGTTCTATGGTCCCCCAATCAAGGAAAAAATTCTGAGCACATAGCCAGGAGTAACCCCTGAGCATCATCAAGTGTGGCCCAAATCCCAAAAACCAAAAGCAAAAACAAAAATAAAATAAAATAAAGTAACTTTAAAGTTTCAGATTAACAATGAAAGGTACTTTATCCTCATTGTCTTCTTACTAGAACTCACAGTCTGAACATGGCAGTAGAATTAAGACTATTGTGTGTTGGTTTTATTCAAACTATGTTTCAATTAAGTGGGCAGACTAGGGGTTGAAATAAATTAAAAATAAAATACAAAGCAATTAAACACATAGACTTTTATAGACATTAACAAACTTTTTTTTTATAGACATTAACAGCCTTTTTTCACTCTCAAAGTTTAATGTAATGCACAAGAAAAATAAATTAAAAAATAAATGGCATGTAAAACCAGTTGAGCATTTCAAGATACTCATCATGGTAAGTTTACTATGAGGCTTCCTTTAACATGGACATACCTTAAAAAAAAAAAAAAGCGGAGGCAGGAACAGTGGCTCAAGTGGTAAGGGGTCTGTCAGACTTGCGTGCTCTAGCCTAGGACAGACTGCTATTCAATCCCCAGGCTTTCCATATGTTCCCCCTAGACAGAAGTGATTTCTGAGCACATAATCAGGAGTCATCCCTAAGCATAATCTCACAGTTTTTGGGTGTGGCCCAAAAACCTAAAAAAAAAAAAGAGAAAAAAATAAAAAGCAAACTAATTTAAGGATCCTTTGGGAAGCATAATCTTCCCCCAGTATTGCTAGTATAATTACCTTCTGCAGGAGGTTTCTAGTCTGAAAGGAGACTTACCTCTGATATTTTAATTAAATTTACAAACTAAAGTTCCATGTCTGCTTGTTTTATCCCAACTTCTCATTAGTATGTCACCTTTCTCATCTTTTTAAAATTAGTCCCTTCAATTTCACCCATTCTTAAGACAATATATACACTCTCTATACTCAAATTGTCCAGAAAGCCACAATAGTTTTGGTTCTGTTGATGTTTTGAAATTTTATGAGGAAAATAACACTCTTCTAGTCATAGAACTTATGTTAATAGATTAAAGTAAAAAATATGGGCAGTTTTAAATATATAGAAGCATCAACTTTATGATGTATATATTTTATATGCTGTAAAACCTGTGTACAAATGATATTTTAGAAGAATAGTAACTGATAAGTAACTAGCATATAAGGTACTATAATATAAATCATTCAATTTCAGAAAATATTTCCAAAATTAATTACTTTAGTCCCCCTATTTAATAAATATAAACTTAGGAATAAGTAGGTAATATTAGAAAAAACCCAAACATCTTACAAATTTTACAATATATATATATTTGAAGTATTTCCTGTCTTGAATTTAACTTCCTAAAAATTCTCTCTACTAGTAAATTTTCATTTATCTGTTTTCCATCAATCTCCCCACCCACCACTCATCTACCTTATCTAAAAATATGTTGTATTTTTAGATACACAAGAACCAGTGTATAAGCTGGTTATATAAATTTAAATATATAGGGGAATAATTTTAAAGAGAGAATTAATGAAAGAATAACATCTTTGAGTTTTCTTCCTGCTCCAAACATTTCTTTCATTTACCCATTTTCCCAATTAACATTACATGTTGCTCAAACCCTAAGATATTTTATAATGTAACCTATTATTCTCAGCTGATTCACATTTTATACCCATGCATGACCTTATCAGTCTTGTATCATATTTTATTATAAAAGAATACTTAATGATTTTACTTAATTATCAGGGTAAATTATAATTTATAAAATACATCAACTCCATTTCTAGACTGCTTGGTTAGTGTATTACACCTAAAATTGTTAGGATCTAAAGTTTGATTTAAAATTAACTGTATGCAACATAGCTTTGCTGTGAACCTAAGATAACCATGACAAGCTCAAGTTTTAAGATACGAAGATTAGGCCCAGATGAACAGCCAGTTCCTGGAACCAAACCATATGGGAACATACTAGAACATACAGCAATGCATAGATGGCCAGCTGACATCCAAACTGTGGGTCTGACACTGCACTCTGGATCTGGAGGCCTGATTAGCTGAGCCTACAGTCCATTGTAGCCATTTATCTAATTCAAATTTGTACTAAAGACTCATAAATGTAAAGGCCAATATGAAGCTCTAGATACCCTATGAAAATGACCTCACAGCCATTTTTTGGGTCTCAATTTCTTAAAAGAGGTGGTACCAGCATGTTGAAATAAAATCCATTACTTTTGCATTACTGCACTATCCTAGTGGTCCTATGGGTGGTGATCCAAATTCAAATCTAACACAATTAAAATGTTACTTACTATCAAGAAATATCAACAATATCCATGTAGTTTTTGAACATCATTCCATCAAGCTAATAGTGATAGCAACTTATTCTAGAATGAGAGTAAAAGTTTTAATGCTGATTAGTCGGTCATTATATAAAGTGCAGACACAATAACATTGGGTCTGAACTATAGCATGCTATGTTTATTTTCATTGGCAAACTATATTTCATAGTGCATCAACACTGTCATAGATAAGGGAATAAAAACTAAGAATCCTTTCTCAGTGTATTTTATTTGCTTGAAGGTTAAAGAGTTTGCATAGTTGTTGGCATATAATAAATACCTAATAAATGATTGTTTTCTTTAGCTTCTCTCATTCTCATATAAAATATTAGATCTTAACAAGTGTGAGTTCTAAAGCTTATTTTATCCTTTAGTTTATATTCAAGTAGTATAACAGGATTGGATCCTCTGCCACTTTTATCAATTCCTATCTGGTCAGAAAGCTTTTCTGTACGTCTAATAAAGTTATAATATAAGCCATTCATTTTTTTAACAAAAATAAGTGTTTACCTTAAAGGTGATTCACTCTGGGGAATGAATTTATATCCTTGCACAAGCAAGCATTCTTATACTCTACCACTGCCTTTCCTGAATAGAGTCAAGTGGAGGGTCTTCTGAGCTATGATCAAATAACATATTTTGTACCTATCACTAATACTGAAATAAAACAATCTCTTGAATAGAGGCACTATCTTCAAGTCACTAAGATTTTTAAAGTAATAATCACTAGCATTGACATTGTTTTATCTACAAAAAATATAATCTTTGAAATAATTTTTAAAATAACAGAAATAATCAATCTGAAAAGCAATAAATTTTAATTATAAAATAAAAACCAGAGCCAAACAACTCCAAAAATCACAGATATTGTAAGATATCAGAACTAAAAAGAGACTAGCACTGCAATTGCTTGTAGAGACTAGTTTTAAATGCAGTAGCTAACCACAGTTATCATTTTCACAGTGTTACTGTTAGGAAATTTTGTTTTTGTTTTTGGGTCACACCCGGCAGTGCTCAGGGGTTACTCCTGGCTCGATGCTCAGAAATTGCTCCTGGCAGGCAAGGGGGACCATATGGGGCACCGGGATTCGAACCAATGACCTTATGCATGAAAGGCAAACGCCTTACCTCCATGCTATCTCCCGGGCCCCTGTTAGGAAATTTTGTAGTAAACAATTACAAGCAGGGGCCAGAGCAATAGCATAGCGGTAGAGTGCTTGCATGGTACTCAGCTGACCCAGGACTGACTAACCCGGGTTCAAGCCCTGGTATCCCATATAGTCCCCCGAGCCAGGAGCGAGTTCTGAGCGCATAACCAGGAGTAACCTCTGAGCTCCAAAGGTTATGGCCCCCAAACAAACAAACAAAAAACAATTACAAGCATATTTATGTAAGCTTATGTTTTATCATGATCTTACACTGAATTCAAATTGCTATGCTACTTCCATGTTAAGTAAAAGTATCCAAATAGATAAGTGTTATTCTATTATAAACACTTCTAGGTGGTCATATTTTTATTATGCAAATTAGCATAGAGTTTCACTTTGGGAGTATTGCTTCAGTTTGACAGGCCTTTTCCAATGGCATAAATATTTGGTTTTTTTAATTTTATTTTATACTATATTCTTTGTTCACTTAAATGCTAATTATAGTTCTACACTATATATATATTGCTAAACAATATATAATATATATTGCTAAGCAATGGTTTGAACTGAGAACAAGTACTTAATTTTTGTAATTAGTTAGAATTTGTGAGTTTTGAGAACATAGGTAAATCAGATAGACAGTAATAAAGCTTCCAAAGTGAAAGTCTGCAATACCAGGAGCACTTCCTTCATAGATGCTTTGAGGATTAAAATATAAATTATCAAAGGGTTGGTAATACTTAGTACCTAGTATGAAGTTTCTGGATATTATAGCTATTAGAATTTTTACAAAAGTGCTTTTTCTTATTCTTTGGTAATTTGAATTATTACAAGTAATCACAGAACACCATAATAATTGCTCTTCTAAATTTACCTGAAATATTATATTTCTAAAAATCAAACACATGCTATGGATTCTCCCATATTTATGCTCTTAATACTCATTAATTATTTTAGAATTAAAAATATGGAAGTAGGAGAGGTAAATATATAGCTGTTCCTTTAAAGAAAGATATAAGAGATAATTAGTAATATATTAATGTATGACTAATTATATTCAATTATAATCATCTAGACAAATTCAAAAATATAACATCTATTTTTAATCTCTTCCTAAGGAGTGACTATGGTCAATTACTTGCCTTTGAGTAGATATCAATTCTGTATAAATTTTGGCAAGATATAAATATGAATGTTATTCTTATGTTATTTCTACATACTTCCATAAAAGTGTTTTAATGTCACAGAAGTGACTACTAATTATATGCAATTTCAAGCTTGTATGCAAATTGATATTGAAACTTCATAACAAAAAGCTGTTTATTTATGTTTTTAATTTTGTTTCTGATTCAAAAATGACTGATTTTCACCAGTTTATTCTTATCACGTAAATATTCAAAGAGATTTATTTGAAATCTTATGTTAAGTAAGATTAAACTCTACTTAACATTATTTTATGTCCTCACATAACTAGACATTAAGCATCTATAAAGAGTACCCTCATGTAACAGCCTTCTATTTCTATCAAATAGATTGTTCTATCCCAAGTTACCATTTCATTATCATACTATTTGGCAAGATAATACATAACATCTAAGATCAATATTTAAATATGATCTTGGCTAAAACAATCTTCAATAAGAATTAATGGCAAGTGGCTTCATCTTAAGACAAATAATCTAAACGTTAATTTTTAAAAATTCACATTTAATAAATAGAACTTATGCTCTAATATAGTGTAAAAATAAAATCAAATATACAGACTTTTGAGTTTTATATATGATTTTTAACTCGTAGAAAAATGGCTGACTGCATAAGATGAAAATACTTTTATCAAATATATTTTGAAATATTCAGATACTAATTTTAAGGTTTTAATTTTGGGGGGGGGTGGGTTTAGGCTACACCCATTTGATGGTCAGGGTTGACTCCTGGCTAAGCACTCAGAAATTGCCCCTGGCTTGGGGGGACCATATGGGACGCCGGGGGATCCAACCATGGTCCTCCTTGGCTAGTACTTGCAAGGCAGACACCTTACCTCTAGCACCACCTCTCCGGCCCCTCAATTTTAATTCTTGTTGTTTGTGGGCTATACCTGGTAGTGCTCAGAACATATTCCTGAATCTGCATTCAGGGATTACTCTTGCTTGTACTCAGAGATCATATATAGAATCAAACCTGGGTACATGCCTTTAAGACAGTCATCCCACACTCTACAATCACTTAGGCCCTACAATCACTAATGGAGTATACATTTTAAATTAAAATGAGGAAAGGGGAAGAGAGCATTTAGTATGGATCATAATCTCCATTATATGTAGTAATTAAGGATAGATAATTGTAGCTCCATCCTGGAATACAGGTAACTGAGACCCGCCCATTTCTGGGTGGGTTCTTGGGAACCGGAAATGACCTGTAACTTTACCTGCAGACCCTGCCCATTTCCTGGGAGGGGTCTGGGAAAGGTACTTAAGGGCTCTGACCTAGAGGAGAAGATCTCTCTTTTGTCTTTGGCTTTTACCCGCTAGGAGCTCATCTAGTTTGAAGGTCAGAGGAAAGATGGCTGAGAGAAGTTAAGATACAGGGCTAGCTGCTTAAAAGGTTATGATATAGGCCACACATGTAGTGGCTAGGATGAATAAAGCTGTTACTTCCTGAAGCCTGCATGTGAGTGAGATTTCTACCCACTGCTCTCATGACTCTCCAGATCTGACCATTAATGAGGGTTGTGGTGCCACATGGTTCATAGCCTAAAGACAGAGACCTCAATCCACCTTCCAAGCCAATCATAAGGCCTAATTTACAACAGATAATGAGGTTGAATAGCATTGATATTTTGTTTAATCATTATAATTCAGAATAAGCTTTCAATAAATTCAAACCTTAGGCACTTGCCAAGTTTGTTTTATAATCCTGTATTTTATCAATACTCTAAAATGCTTGCATTGTAAGAGTATATTCTTAGACTATTAAAGGTTAATATTTTGCTGTATATTATACCAAACATGATGTCATTCAAGTTGTTTTCAACCTTAGTGATTTTTAATACACTTTATTTAGAAAGACTTAGGTGCATATGTATAATGACATATATCTACCACAATAGTATCATACAGAGTAGTGTTTATTATTATTAATAATTTTTATTTTGACCAAAGTGGATTATAAGTCATTCACAGTAGTATTTTAGGTACATAATGACATTGAATCAGGGGCATTCCCACCAGCAATGCTGTTTTGTTTTGTTTTGTTTTGTTGTTGTTTGGCCACATCCAGTATGCTCAGGGGTTACTCTTGGCTGTGCACTCAGTAATCGCTCCTGGCTTGGGGGACCATATGGGACATTGGGGGATTGAACCTAGGTCAGCCATTTGCAAGGCAAATGCCCTACGACTGAGCCACTGCTCCGGGCCCCAGAGTAGGTTTTAATGCCGCAAAAATATTCTGTGTTCTAATGTTTGATCCTTACTCTCAAAATTTTGGGAAAAAATTACTATTTACATAGTTTTCATTAACCATTCAGCATACAGTTGACATAATATATTATATTATTATAATTATATATAATATATAGTATTATATATTATAATATATTATATTATATATTATATAATATATAATTACATTATATTATAATTATATAATATATTATTTGAACTGGTTTATTTCATTATATGCATTTTGTTTAAGACTTTCCAAGCTATTAGAAACCTAATAATTTCTTTTCAAGGTTGAAGATTTAACATGACATGAATATTCCATAATTCATTCATTCACCTACTGAAATATACCCTGGCTTCTGAAATTTGGCAATTTTGCTAACGTCCCTATATACATCACTACTTGGCTTGTTGTTTGAATATACATTTACAGTGACCTCAGTTATATATTAGGGGGCATGAGTGCTGAGTCCCATGTTGAGCGTATTTTAGTTTTCTAAGAAACTGCCAAATTAAATCCATATGAATTATACTGAGAACCGTGACTATTATGTGTATTGTTGTTCCTGATTCATAGTGAATTAGAAGCATTATACAGAGAAACCCTAGTACACATTCTAACTAATTATATAGGACAGGTTTTATAAGTCATTTTATGTTTTATAATTTATAACAGTTAAATATTTTTGTATTATTATTGATATATCACATCAAAATTTTATATATTAAAATGTCTATACATTTTATATGTCGTCTAGAGCTACTGATCAGTGATAAGCAATAGAGGTTCTATCTTGCATAAATGAAACTCCATACAGATACAAAATTCTGACATCTGGAATGAATTATTCTACTATTTTCTAAAAAATAGCTTAAATTCCAGCTAAATAATTAAAATTTTAAAATAGCTTAAATTTTTAAATAGCTTAAATTCCAGGTAAATAATATTGAAAATATGTTTTGAAGTTGCTTCTCATATATGTGATGTCCTTATGTGCCCAAATTCTGATTTTTAAATAACAAATTCATATAATTCTGTACCTATAAATTTTGAAAGGCTTTCTTGTAGCCCCAATATGCTTCATAGACTATTGCATTGGGGAAGGGGATAGTTCATCTTCACTCTTAATACATTCTCTTTAATGGTTTGTTCTATGCTCTCTTTTCTGCATTTCCTTTGCTTCTCATTTTTATTATATCAACACATAGCCTATATTATATGGACTCTTTTTTTCTCAGTTATGTGATAAGTGCATCAACAAGTGACTTTCCTAGAATTTATATAAGAAAAACCATAATCCATTCCACATACCCACTTTTAAAAAAGGTATAAATCTAGTTCATAATTTTTAAGCATCGGTTCCATTACTGTCATATATCCTAACACTATCATTAAAGGCAGGAAAAGAACTCCAGAATGAAGCCCAACATTTAAATCTATGAGGCATGCATACACATTCAGAGTCTAGGAGAAAAATCTTGTGTAACAGTGGCTTATTCCAGTTCCCTTGGTGGTTTAATTAGTCTATTTCACTAAGTCAACTTTTGCCTTTTCTACTCTTCTCAGGATGTCTACAAACTTACATGCGCTTTTTTGAATCAGTCTCTTCTTTAAGTGTGTGATTCCTCTTTCACAAACCTTAATGATTTATGGAGGTAAAAAAATAGAGGAAGTCAAAATTTCAATATGTAACTACAAAAAATTGACTGTGGGAGTACTGTAAGCCTTTGAGCTTCTTTATTCTTGATCATGCTAAAAGATTTGAGGAGAAATCCTAACAAGATGTCCATCGGCATGCACAACATTTGAAAAGAACTTTCAGGAGGTATAAATACTGTTGAACTGTCATGAGGTATAACTACTGTCACATTCTATTTTATTCTATATGATTTTTCACTAAAGATCATGCATATAGCAGATGATATAATTCTCACTAATGAATACCTAGCCTTGAAGTAACAAGTCAAGATAAACTTGTTACTGCACTGATTCAACTATAATTTTTAATTTGAATTAAATATCACCTTTTAAATATCACTTTTAGCGTTAGAAGCCCCACACTTTTAGCATACAGTCTGAAAGGAGTATAAAAATAATAATAATAATAATAAATAACTTAAATTACACCCAAGAATATTTTTTCTTTTTTGGACCACCCCTGGGGACGCTCAGGGGTTACTCCTGGCTATATGCTCAGAAATCACTCCTGACTTAGGGGACCATATGGGACACCGTGGGATCAAACCATGGTCCCTCCTAGGTTAGCATGTGCAAGGCAAGCACCCTTCTGCTTGCGTCACCACTCCAACCCCCAATTTGTACCCAGTTTTTTAATTCTAATTTTTACAGTCATAGTTCACTAAATATATATTTTTAAGAAATACATATAATATGGTTGTACTTAAGTATACATAATAGATACATTTATTCAGACAATACATTATGATTACATATTCACTAGCATGTCATATGCAAAATAAAAATTATATACATATATAGAGGGATCTATAAAAATAAATTCAGAATTAAAGTGTGTGACACTTAAATGCTATCTAAATATTGCATACTTTGATGTGAATCCTCACACACAGAAAGCTTTTAGTCAACTCTGTTATGGTTGGCTGAACTATTTAAAAGCAGTGAGGAAGCAAGAAAGATTTGCATTGGAAAATGAGAAGACAAAGAAGGACCCAATTGGAGATAGTTGGACTGGACTCTGAAGGAAAGATGACAAAGCAGGACAAACCACACACTTTTAGGATTGCATGGAGGGCTTTCCATAATGGCACTGAATTAAAAAGGGAAGTAAAATGAGATAATTCTCACTTATAGATTAATTGCAAGTCATCTGGAATTTTAAAATATTGTGATTATTATTTGAATTTAAATTTCTTAGTTTGCTGTGAATAAGATTATAATTTTCAGGATTAGATAAATCAATAGTGGGATGATTTCCTGTGCTGATAAATTTACTTTATGAATCAAGATTCATTATGTCAATATAGGTTTGCCACTGACTTTTTGGATATTCATTACACAGTAAGTTTATATTCCAATAAATAATCCTCTGTTTTGTGTATCCAAAATATTTGATCACTTCCATATCTCATGTGCTTGTTCTAACATTCATAAATGTATTTAAAATATATTGTGTATGCTGTTTCACTGAAAACAAATGACATCTTTTATATTATTTTCATACTGTAATATTTGCCTAATAACTCCAACTCAGATTTTGTTAAATTGTATCATTGATCTTTTTTATCTCTACTCAAATGAATGAAAAGAAAATAGGGTATCTGAATTAAAATCTTGATTGGAATATATTCACAGCTTAGAACTTATTAAGCTGTTAGAAATACTTAATAAAAACAAGTGTGCTGCATAGAAATATCAGGAACTTTATTAATCAAATAATCTTGAATCTTTAAAAAAAAACACATGACCCGAACTTGTAACATATTAAGAAATAGTGCAGAGTGAAGAGAGCATGGGGCTAAGATTCAAATATGTCAATGTTAAGAAGTTTTGTTGAGATAAAGATTCATGCTAAAAAGAGAGGGGGAACTTGACAGCAAGCATATAACCAGTCTGTGTTGCTTGAATTCACCTTTGGAGTAAAGAGATCCCTGTTTGAATCAAATATTTCAATGAGTCTTCTCTGTTCAAAGTTAAAATCAAGATCCTATTCAAGAATGTTCAATAGATTTCTAACTGTTCTGCATAATAATGTAGAAAAATGCTTTATTGTGCACCAAGTAATAGGTAATATATTTCAAATGTGATTGTCTCTAGCAGTCTTTTCTTTTCTCCTTGATATGGATTTGTACTTAGATGCCTGTGTAAATTGTTATTAGAAGCAACTGTATTCTCTCCAGGAGATTAGGGGCAGAGCCACAGGAAATGAGGCTTATCTTGAATGCTTATTACTAGGGCAAAGAGAATATGACCAGACTGGTAATATCAATACGGTTCTATGCTGCAGGGTGTGACCCTCCCCTCCCCAAACAAAACAAAACAAAACAAAACAAAAATCTACTCTAGACTTATCTTCTGAATTACTTATATGGTCCTCCAGGTGGAATAACTTAGCCTTTGCCAAAAAATTATAGTTAGCATTCTCTTAGCTAATTCTTTTCTCCCTCTTGGAAGAAATGACCATTCCACCTGTCAATAAAGGAACAATTACAACTCCAGGCTATAATGTCTTACCAGGAGAACCCTTTTGTAATGAAGCAGTACATGTGAGAATAGAAACAGTCGGTAATGAGGAGAGAACTGCAAACACATTTGAGGGTTCAAAGAAGGTTTCTCGAAGAAAGTGACTTTCAAACAAAATATTTAATTTGGGGAAAAAAGTGGGTAAAGAGTAGGTAGGTGACATTTCAAGCACAGGCAGCAGACAAATATGCCTCACCAGCAAGTGTTATTATAGGGTATGCAATGAAGAAATGAAAGGACAATGTAATTGTATTATATAATTGGCAAAATCACATTCCAGGTAAACAAAGCCAACTTTATATGGGAGGATGTCTGTAGAGTTTCAGTATGCTAAATTTGAAACTCTAAACTTTTACTGTAATCCCTTTTGTTTTTGATAATAATGTTTAAATTTTCTTAAAATTTAACATGACATTTTTGAGATTAATAATTTGAATTGCCAGAACATATGGCAAATATGTCAAATACCAGTAAATAAAAAATACTTTGTTGATATTATAGAAATCGGGGTAAAGTAAAAAGGGTATCTTTTTTAATATAGAGGAGTGAAACTAAAAGCTCAGCAGAGTGAAAGTGGATAGATGAATATATTATGGTATAGCTGATGAATAGCTGCTATTATTCTCTGTTTTAGAGGAGCTATTAATGGTGTATATATATTATATGTGTATATATAAACACTGGCTCAAGGAAAAATGAATGGGAAGCTATTAAAGTTGAAAAAGAGGAAAGAAAGAAAAAAGAAAGAAAGAAAGAAAGAAGAAAAAGAAAGAAAGAAGAAAGGAAGAAAGAAAGAAAGAAAGAAAGAAAGAAAGAAAGAAAGAAAGAAAGAAAGAAAGAAAGAAAGAAAGAAAGAAAGAAAGAAAGAAAGAAAGAAAGAA
>PVKC010021336.1:6517-18301 GCA_004027635.1 Crocidura indochinensis | reverse complement strand
ATGCTCAGAAATTGCTCCTGGCAGGCACGGGGGACCATATGGGGCACCGGGATTCGAACCGATGACCTTTTGCATGAAAGGCAAACGCCTTACCTCCATGCTATCTCCCGGGCCCCGATATTTATATGTTTTATATATATATTGATTTGGGGCCACACCTGGTGATGCTCAGGGGTTATTCCTGGCTATTAGCTCAGAAATCACTCCTTGCTTGGTGGACCATATGGGAAGCTGGGGGATCGAACCTCGGTTCATCTTAGATCAGCCACCACTTGCAAGGTAAATGCCCTACTGCTGCGCCACTACTCTAGCCCCATCATTTGATATATTTTAAAGATGTTTGTCTCAATATTTATATATCATGTTAATCTTTTTTATGTGTTCTATTGCCTTTGAAGAAAGTATGTCAAACATCTTTTCCTTATCCAGTTGAAAAAATATAATTACTGGGGCCGACAGATAGCACATTGATAGAGCAGTCGCTCTGCATGTGGCCGACCTAGGAGGGACCTGGTTTGATTCCCGGCATCCCATATGGTTCCCCAGCCTGCCAGGGGTGATTTCTGAGTGCAGAGCCAGTAACCCCTGAGCGTCACTAAGTGTGCCCTAAAAACAATCAACTAATCAATAAATAGAGTTTAATAAAAAAGAAAAATATAATTACTTGTGGGCTGAAGAGATAATTTACATGACATAAAGCATATGTGTTGTACACAGCCAAGTCCAATTTGAAACCTGGTATTGTACATGTTCCCAGTAATACGACCATGATGATAGTGACTTCAAAGAAAGGAGTAAGCCCTGAGCACAGCCAAAGATTACAATATATCTATATCATAACAGCATGTAAATATAATTACATAAGTATATTAATGCAAGAATTATTTGTTCCTTCAGAGTTTGAAACAATTTACCTATAAATTTGTTGCTGGCACCTCTTCTGTCTGGTGATGGAGAAAGAAGTTATTCAGTTTATCTAATTAGTTTTATCCTTAGGCAGTTTGAGTTCTTATTGGTCATCCTTCCCTTCCATGGCTATTTCTCCATTAATTCTTAACTTCAGCTATTTTCTAGCTCTTGATTTTTCTTCTCTCTGCTTTCCTTTATTTCCCTCCTTCTAATCTATTTAATGAGATGTTATCAAGCCAGACGGGTTGTACTTTTTTTTTAATCTTTATTTCTATATAGCTATTTTTATTTTCCATTCTGAGTGATTTTTAATATCAGGCATCTCTTATTTTATTGGTTTTTAACCCCAGAAGCCAGATTATGCATACATATATGAAAATATATATTTAGATTTGGAGTCATGCCCAGTGATGTTCTTAGGTTCCTCTTTGCTATGCACTCAGGAATTACTCATGGTGGTGCTCAGGAGACCATCTTGGATACCAGGCTCAAATCTGGATTGGGCACATGCAAGGCAAGCACCTTACTGACTGTAATATTCTTCTAGTCCTCTCACTATATTTTTAAAAATATTATTTGTTGATACTTTATAGGGGTTTTCTTCCTGCATCTCTGAGATTCCAATGATCCTTATGTTTCTGTTGAGCTTATCAAAGTCTTGTATTTTCGTATGTTCCCGTTCTTTGAGAACTTTTCCCATTATCTGATTGTTAGTTTTGAGGCTCTTTTCCAACCCCTTCTGTTGTACGGAATTATTGTTTTTCATCTCATATTCCAGCTCATTGATTTGTTTTTTTGTTTGTTTGTTTTTGTTTTTTGGGTCACGCCTGGCAGCGTTTAGGGGTTACTTTGGCTCTATGCTCAGAAATCGCCCCTAGCAGGCTCAGGAGACCAAATGGAATGGTGGGATTCGAACCACTGTCCATCCTGGATCGGCTAAGTGCAAGGCAAATGCCCTGCTGCTGTGTTATCTCTCTGACTCCCTCCAGCTCAATGATTCTGTCTCCAGCTGCTGTTACCTTTGGAGAGGCTTTCCAGTGATGTTTTTATTTTGTCTACCAAGTTATTCAGCCCTATTATTTCAGCTTGAAGTTTTCTTATTTCTACTCTCAGATCCACTTGAGAGTAGAATATGCCATTTGCAGCATATTCAGTTTATTCCATGTTTTCTTTGAGTTCTGTGAACATTCTCCATATTTCTTCTCTAAAGGCCTTATCTGACAGGATAAATAGATGATTGATACTTTTCAGGTCATCATCAGCTACCATCTTCATTCTCAAAGCATGGTGAGGGCCCATGTTGTTTCCCCATTGGAATGGTTGTAATGTGATGTTTTCTGAGCTGGTGTTCCTTTGCCACCGATGTGGATTCTGGGTCACAAAGCCTCAGGCTCTGCTGCCTATTGCCGTGTTGTCTCTGACTAGGATTCCACAGTTTGGTTCCCCACCTCAGATTACATTGACCTCATTTGTTCCCTGGGCTATGCTGTACTTCCTGCTATTCCAGGAACTTTCCATACACCCCATTTGCAATCCTTTATTAACTTAATCATGCATCTTATCTCAGCTCAAATATCACTTCTCATGAAATCTTTCTCTGACTTTCACTCACAACTCCAATTCCATGTTGGTATAGTTCTCAGGTTTGAATCTTTGTATTTTTTTTTCTTCTTCAGAGCACTGCACTTGAATATTTGTTTTGAATAAAATACCTGTAAAGGTAATGGAATGAACCAGAGGAAAATCTAGAGAAAGAACACTTCAGATATAAGTTATGGCAATGAAATAACTCTATGGATTATGGTGCTAAAAGTTTTCCACCTATAGATAGAAACAGGACAAAGAAATCTACTGTTACTACTTAGTCAACATTCTATTACAGTTATACTGAGTAAATTGAACAAGAAAGATAAGTGAAATATATTATCAATACATTTAATGTAGCACTATTAAAATCTCAGATGATGTTTTTCAGAAGTCAGCATTTTAACCTGAGTACTCAATTTGAAAATATAATAAACAAAATAATCTCAAAAATAGAATTTTAAATACTCATACTTTCTTGTTTCACTCAATGCAAAACTAAAGTAATCAATATATTTGGAACTAGGATAAGAATGGGCACACTGTTCATGGTCAATAGCTGAGAATCAAGAAATAAAGTCTTATCTGTATGGTCAGTTTATTTTTGATAAAAATGTAAATGAATATGGAATCTCTCCTTGGAATAATAGAATATTACAAAAGTATATAGCTGTGATAGGTTTTTGCATGTTTGAGTATACTAAATATACCAAATTGTATATTGTAAAAGAGCGACTTTTACAGAGTATGAATTATATATTAATTTTTAAAGTGTTTTACAAAAAGAACAATAAATTTTCTATAGGCTAAAAAGTACAATATTATGCTAAGAGAAGGGTCTAGTTTTTTTAATGTGCTATTGAATAAGAAATATTTCCTGAAAAGGATTAACAGCAATTAAATACTGCATTAAAATACATCAGTAAGCTTGAAAAATTATAGTAATAACCAAAGCACTAAAAGAGAGATAAAACTTCAGGGAGCCAGGAGGTGGCGCAGGAGGTAAGGTGCCTGCTGCCTTGCCTAGGATGGACCCGGTTCCCATATGGTCCCCCATGCCTGCCAGGAGCGACTTCTGAGCGCATAGCCAGGAGTAACCCCTGAGCGTCACTGGGTGTGGCCCCCCAAAAAAAAACAAAAAAAAAAAAAGAAAAAACTTCAGATATCTTAAAAAACAAACAAACAAAACCTCAGATATCTTAAAATTCTTCAGGTACCTTAGGGACTGTGGGAGATATTCTAATTTGTGTGAATTTGTAAGATTGGACTATTATAACAAATTATCATAAACTGAGTAATTTAAACAACATTTATTTCTTACAGTTTTGGAGTCTAGGAATGTCAAGGTCAAAGGGCTTATAGATCCTGCGTCTTGTGTACCTGTTTATCTGTGCCCTCTCACCATTTTTTATTACTATACTCACATAGCAGAGAGAAAGAAAACAAAAAATTCTCTGGTTTCTTAGTAGGATTTTTCTGTTCTGGATGGGAGAGATAGTACTGGAATTAAGATGTTTGCTTGCCTTGCATGCAGCTGTGGCAGCCCTGACTCTGACTTGAAACCCTGGCACATCATATGGTCCTGTGGACACCACAGGACACCCTTCTGAGCACAGAATCAGGAATATCTCCCAAGATTTAGAGTATAGTCAAGCCCCTGTTCAAAAAAAAAATCAAAAACAAAACCCACCAAGCCTCCTAATATCAGTGATATTGAAGACAAAATACTAGCTATTACCAATCATGAAGTGACAAAAGAGAAGTAAGTATGTGGAAACAGAATTCAAGGTTCATGACATAAAAGCAATATTAATACTCTTCAAATCATAGGAATGCTAGAAAGAGAGAGAGAGAAAGGGAAAGGAAAGGGAAAGAATGGCTGGTGGAAGAAATAATTGAGAACTTTCCAGATCTCTATAGAGAGGCACTGTATAGATTGAAGAGGCCCAAAGAGTACCAAACAAAATAGAATCAAACAAATAGTACCAAGACAAATAGTAATCAAATGGTAAAATCAAAAGTCAAAGACTTCTTAAGGCAGCAAGAGAAAGCAAAGCTTTTAAATACAAGGTTCAATTTAAGAATGACAATAAACCTTCCATGTGACATCTTTTTTTCAAAATAATTTTTACACCAATTCTAGAGCCAATGACAAAAGAATCGACACCCAATCTACAACATGCTAGACACAGAGGGGACCACTTATACTAGCAACCGGGGGAAGGGGGGGAAAAGAGGGGATATGGGATGCATGCTGGGAACAGGGGTGGAGGGAGGACAACATTGGTGGTGGAAATGCCCCTGACTCAATGTCACTATATACCTAAAAAATTACTGTGAAAGATTTGTAATTCACTTTGGTCAAAAAAAATTCAAAGCAAAATTTTTTTTTTTTTTTTGGTTTTTGGGCCACACCCGGTGACGCTCAGGGGTTACTCCTGGCTATTTGCTCAGAAGTCGCTCCTGGCAGGCACCGGGGACCATGTGGGGAACTGGGGGATCGAACCGTGGTCCGTCCTAGGTTAGTGCAGGCAAGGCAGGCACCTAATCTGCAGCGCCACCGCCCGGCCCCCGCAAAATTATTTTTTATTGTGATCAAAGTGAATTATAAGACTTTCACAGTAATTTTGTTCATACGACTGGTTGCTCCTGGTACCATCCATTTACCCCCAACAATTTATGATGGAGAACAAGATGATTCAAGTTCTGTGGTTCTGTTGGAAAAAGAAAAAGAAAAAAGAAAAAAAACCTGGGAGAAATCTGTCTAGAGACTATAGATATCAATTCAAAAGAAGGAAGGAAAATAAGAAAAGGAAAAACAAAGAAAAAAGAAAAGGAAAAAAAGAAAAACAAGCAATCACAAAAAATAAACACAACAGCAGCAAAAAGAAAAATCATCACCAAAATAACAACCACAAGAAAGAAAAGAAAAAAAAGAGGAAAAAATGAAGGGCTGGTAAGGCTTTGTGTTTTGTTTCATTTTGTTTTATTTTTTTCATAAGCACAATAGGCATTGGGGAAGTTAGAAAGGGAATTCCCTTGGCCTAGGAGACACAGAGCTTCTCCACCCTTGAAGCATATTGTCATGGGAGCTACTACAGGCTCAGTACACGTTTATTATTAAACCCAAAGGGCTTTTTTATGGTGCCAGGAAACTTTCTGCTCCGTTATGAATGACAAAATCAGTCCTCTGTAGCTAGAGATCTTGATATTTCAACAGGTCATAGGACAGAGTCTAGGTAGTCTTTTGTTATGGTTCTAGAAGATCTGTTTTGTCACGTTTGTTATAATCAGTCTTCTGTAATTAGTGATCTTCTTTTTTGCACAGATACTAGGTTGAAGCCTAGGATAGAGTCTTTCCTATGACTCCAGAAGTTCTGCTCGGTCACGGTTGTCAAAGTAAGACCTCTGGAATGAGTGATCTTGGGTTTTGTACAAATCTTAGGCCGAAGCCTCAGCAAGGATCTTTCTTATTGGTCCTAGGAAAAGTTCTGCCCAGTCGCAGTTGTCAAAGACCATCTTTTGTAATTTGTGATCTTGGTTTTTGTCCATGTCAAAGGTTGGCGTGTCTTCTGATTTCATCTTACAGTTAAGTGATGAGATAGGGCAATCTGCTCTTGGATCAAGTTTTTGCTATATTCTCATTGTCAGATTGTTGTATCAACTTGTCACAAGTTGGTGCCAGAGAGGTATTAGGGATTCCCCAAGAGGAGTTTGGTTCCTGATGCTGTTGCAGGGAGATGGAGATGTGTTTGTTCTTTGTTTGGGATGTGGAGTTCGGGGTTGGATGGTCTCTGTCAAATCATATGGAGTCGGGTCCTCATGACACAAGTGCAGGCTGAGAGGTGCCCCTGTATTATAAAATGTAAGGGCTCTTATCCCTAGTAGGTGTTTGTTTTTATACATAAGATTTACCACTTTTTTAAGTATGCCTAGGCAAAAGGGAATATTGCCGTATTACATATTTGGTGCAATTGGGGGTAAGAATGACAGGCTATATAGTCTCTATGCCCTGTTTTTGACCTAAACTTTATCCCGAGCAGGACTTTTTTTCTTCTAGAATTTTATACCAAGCAGAACCAAAATAAGTGAAATTAACAAAAAATATATATAAATGAAAAAAAGATTAAAAATTAATAATTAAAAAGGATGGAGGAGGCTACCTACTCCTTTGAAAATAAATACACTAAGAAGTATAACAATTAAGGTATTAAATATACAAGGAAAATATAGATATACCCATTAAGTCTTTTGAGATACTCTTGCAGGGTGGTGGTGGGGAGGTACAGGGTACATTTTTATACCACGCTGTAGTCTTGTTGAATTTGAAAAGTGGTTTGCAGCAGTAAGGGATCAGATAGTGCCCTTAGACTGGGGGTCCTTCTGGAGCTTAATCAGGTACCATGCATCAGTCCACATTTATGGGGGAAGTGAGAAGAAGGGACACATAATGAGTCAGCAGGAGTAGTGGTTGTAGCTTCTTTCCAGGGCAAGTGATTTGGGCTGAGAGGGTGTTTTTATCACTTTGGGAGCTGGGTAGTGGCTTATTGGAGCAGGAGGTCAGACTCAGTACCTACTGAGTCAAGAGCTGAGGGTAAAGAGGGTTATAGAGGAAGGAATATCAAATAAGGATTGGGGGAGGGTGAGAGGATAGAAGGAGTTCTGAAGGGGGGAGGGATAATATATAAGAGGGTCTATATATACTCTAGGCATAGATTGTTTACAATATAGATCTGGCTGACAAAGAGGAGTCCATTGTATACAAACTCATGCCCACATATATAGAGAGACATTAGAAATATCTTCATACATTGTTTTTGGAGGCCTGACCCTCATAGGATGGGTCTTAGCTCTTAAAAATAAGTGAATTAAAAAAAGATAAATATCAAAAATATAGATTAGGAGAAAAAGAAAGGAAAAAGGATAAGAGGTAAAAATAAAGAAAAATAAGTGAGAGAAAAAGAAAAAAGAAAAAAATTTCAAAAAAGGAAAAAATTTTGCTGGTGCCTCGGGGTTGGGAGCTTTTCTCAATTGTAGGCACTTCAACAATGACAGGGGTGAACTTTGCTAAATGAAGCTTTCAGGGTTAGATAGTGACTGAAGCATTTTAGGATAGGCATAGTTTTCACATCTGTAGTGCTAGCCAATGTGGTGGTGAGGACTATAAGAGGTGTCTTCCTTATGTAGTATCATCCGCATGTCTTGTGTATCAAGATTCCTTTCCTAAAAAGAAACTGACAGCATGGGACTTGTGTAACATAGGTTGAATTAAAGAAGAAAGGAGAAAAGGGAGGAAGAAGTTGGAAAAAGGAAATGGGATAATAGTAATTTGCAAAAATGTATTCGATGAGTGGGATCTGTAACATAAGTCTTCGGTGCGCATTTGTCTGTTTCCATGGTCTCAATGTCATATGCTTTGGGTTCAAATAGGAGATATAAACAAAAGGAAATGAGAAAATGGGAGTATTTTATCAAATCATTGTTATAATGCATACTGTCTAGTATATAGTATGATTGAGCACCGACTTGCAAAATTAGTGTGTTCACCCTATCTTTACAGTAACCACTGTGAACAAAGAAGCTAAAGGGTTATTTTATACATAATAAAATTAAGGCATTAAAACATATTGTTAGTAATCACTACAGTGGAAGTCACTGGCTTCCTATCATATTCTGCACCTGGCTCTTTGGGTCAATACATTAGAACATTATTATAGGCTTTTGTAGTGAGAGGTTGAATGAGCACCTGTTCACTCTAAATCACTGTTTCCCTTGCTGCTGGTTTCTTTATGGTATAAAAGGTAGTTGAGGCTTTATGTTTCCCTTTTTCTGCTTGATTTGATCACTTCTTCCTATATTCTGACACCCATGGTGTTCAGAGTTTCTACCATTTAGACTGTTGTGTTTCTTCATGGAGTACTATATGTATATATGGTAAATATTCTAGATACCTCAGATAAGAGCTATCATTCTGTATTTATCCTCTTTCTTCTGGCTTCATTTAACATAATATCTTCTAGGTCCATCCATGTTGCTGCAAAATCCATGATTATATTGTTTCTAACTGCTATGTAGTATCCCATTGTGTATAAGTATCACATCTTTATGATCCACTCATCTGTTGTTGGACATTGAGGTTGATTCCAACTTTTGACTATTGTGCTGAGTGCTGCAATAAATAGTGGAATGCATACATGTTTTGGGATGAATGTCTTTCTGTCTTGGGTATAGATACCCAGGAGTGCAATTGCTGGGTCATATGGCAGCTGAACTCTGAGTTTACTGAGCACTCTCCATACTGTTTTCCATAGGGTTTGGACCAGGCAGCATTCCCACCAGCAGTGGATGAGAGTTCCTTTCTTACCACATCACTGCCAACAGAGATTGGCCCCGTTATTTTTGATGTGTGCCATCCTCACTGGTGTAAGGTGCTACCTCATCGTTGTCTTGATTTGGATCTCCCTAATGATGAATGATGGTGAACATGTTTTCATGTGTCTATTGGCCATCTGTTGGTCTTCCTCAGAGAAGTGTCTCTTCATTTTTTCTCCCCATCTTTTCTATTGCTTTATTAGATTTTGTGGAGCTAATCTTTCTGAGTGCTTGGCATATCCTAGGTATCAACCCTTTCTTTATCTGATGTGTTGAGTGCAAAACATTGCCCCCATTCTATTAGCTTCTAGTTTTAACCAGTGTTTCTTTCACTATGCAGAAACTTTTTAGCTTGCCGTACTTCCATTTATTTAGGTTTGATGCTTTAACTCTTGCCATTGGCATTCCATCATCAAAGACTTTTTTGAGGTATAAGTTTTGAAGTGTTCTGCCTATTTTTTCCTCAATGAACTTTATAGATTCAGGTCTGATTTCAAGGTCTTTAATCCATTTTGAATTGACTTTTGTGTAAGGTGTGAGGTATGGATCAATCTTTGAATTAACAGAAACTCTCAGCCCCTCTCACAAATGTTCCTAGGTAGCTAAGGAAAGCCAATTGATAACTTAAAATTTGTTTTGCTATGTAAAGCTATATTGAAAAGTTAATTAAGGGGGCTGGAGAGATAGCATGGAGGTAAAGCATTTGCCTGGCATGCAGAAGGAGGGTGGTTTGAATCCTGGCATTGCATATGGTCCCCCAAGCCTGCCAGGAGTGATTTCTGAGCATAGAGCAGGGAGTAACCCCTGAGCACTGTCGGGTGTGACCCCCTCCAAAAGTTAATTATTGTTTAGACATAATTAAACATTAAAATATAGGGTTTTGTCTGATTTTTTTCTAGAAATGAAATTAATGGAACATGATAGTGACCAGTTAGCTGAACTTCAAAGACAAAAGAATGAATTATTACAAGAATTATTTGCACTCCAAGGAAATCTTAAAGGTATTATCTTTAGGAGTCACTTTATTTTGACAGCCATTATAGTCATAAACACATGCTTGGTCATATTATTGCTTCAAAATATATTCACCTACTGGGATATGGTACTAATGGTATAAAAATGAAATAGGTAAAATAAACCAATGTATTATTAAATCTATATGCCTTTATTTTATATGTAAACATAAAATAATTTAGCATATACTTATTTTACAAAGTGAAAAAATTAGAATACTGTTCTTATGAATGGTGAACATTTATATATAATGTAAAAGATTTTAAGCATTTCATCATATTCAAAAGTGATATTACATAGTAATAATTACATAATTACAAGATTTCACTATTGTTAATATTATATCTTTTACCTGGTAAGGCCTTCCTCCATTCATTCCCACAATTTCTAAATTTTTTAGTTTTTGAAGAGAAAGAGAATGAAGCTATTTGTACTACGAAACATTTAGAAGCAGAAAAAGTAGAAATCAATAAAAAGCCTCAAAATGATGCTGAATGCTTAAGGTAAGAGTTCCTTATCATACTTTAGTACTAAGTCTGGTCATTTTTTCAAGTTGTCAAATAGTTTTTTGACATAAAAATCAATGTATAGAATTTATTTAATGTTCTCAATGAAGTCATTATTTCCTTTATGTGTATCCATATGCTAATATGCAGACATTTCACTGGCTGAAAATGCTACATATGCATTTCACAATACATAGGATTGATAATACTGAAGCAAATTTTATCTTTTGTTATACCACATAAGCTTAAAGTGTTGATTCTACAAATCTCTTATTCCTTTGTTTTCAAAGAAAATGATTGAATTATTTTTCTTTGTAGATTTCAGGAGTAAAAAAAAATCACAATCTACTTGAAATTTGTTGCTCTGATTTTGTACATTAGAAAGGAAAATATATTTTCTGCTCGAACTATTTAGATGCTTTGTATGCATTTGGGTAATAAAAGAATGGCTGATGTTTGAAATAACATAAGAAGAGCCCCCACTTTATTAAATTGATGATTTTTATTAATAATTCAGTGTTATATTTTCAGGCTTAATTTTAAAGAAGTCTCTATACTTTCTAGGCTTAATATAAGAGAGGAAATCTCATTACTGAATCTATGAAGAAGCAAATGAAGCCTTCTTTCACATAAATCATATAGAAAATATGTCCACTAGAGCTGAACAAATGCTTCATATTAGCAGTGCATTGCCTTGGGCTATAATTTTAGTAGATTGTGAGAAAATATTTGCAATTTAATTTTATGTTAAGTTTTATAAGCATGAAATATCAATCTCTTGGGTGATATGTGTGATGCAGAATGAGTTTCTGTAATGACAATCTGCTCATTGACTTTTTTTTCACTGTTAAAAATGGCAATGCCCACTTGTATCATTAGAGTTAGTAGCATAGGGGCTTCCATGAACTCCAGTTTGTGAGTTTATCACTCAGTCATAAAAATTTGCCCTGGGTTAAAATTAAACACACAAAGTCTGTTACAGAGTGCTTTTCCCTTCACAGATGGTGACAGGAAATTTGGATAGAAAGAAACACCAGTCTGTGAATATGGTCCTTTCTTTGCATGTTAGCAATTACCAATTATTTATCAATTTTCCTATAAAATATCTATTTTGCCATCTATGTGTACTGACTGGTGTATTTCATTACAATTATCTCAGCTGTGCATAATAGGGCATAATACTGCATATGAAACAGTAGGATGGAGGACCATCTATCTTACAGTGAGTGCAACAGTAAGAAGATAATTATGGCAAGAAAAATAGGGCATTTATTCTACTTCATCACAAAGGCCAAAATTAAGTTGGTATTGTCTCTACATTTTGCCATGGATTAGCTCTTTCTCTCTCTTTCTTTCTTTCTTTCTTTCTTTCTTTCTTTCTTTCTTTCTTTCTTTCTTT
>PVKC010021335.1:0-18198 GCA_004027635.1 Crocidura indochinensis | reverse complement strand
TTTTTTTGTTTGTCTTTTGGCTACACCCGGTGGGGCTCAGGGGTTACTTCTGGCTTTGCTCTCAGAAATTGCTCCTGGCAGGCTTGGGGGACCATATGGGATGCCAGGAATCAAACCTGGGTCTGTCCCAGGTCAGTAGTATGCAAGGCAAATACCCTAATGCTGTGCTATCACTCTGCCCCTTCCTTTGTTATGTTTTATTCCATTTCTTTTTTGGAAGCGAGGAGTTGTTTGAACCACACCTGTATTATTTTGGGTTTTTTGCTCAGGGATTATTCATGGCATTGTTCAGGGACCATATGTGGTCTGGGAGATCTAACTGGGGTTAGCTATATGTAGGGCAACTAATTGCCTGTACACTATCCATCTCCTGTTATATTCTTAATGCCTGAGACTATTTCAATCATCTAAACTAGCTATATATGGGGCTGGAGAGATAGCATGGAGGTAAGGCATTTGCCTTTTATGCAGAAGGATGGTGGTTCGAATCCTGGCATCCCATATGGTCCCCCGTGCCTGCCAGGGGCGATTTTCTGAGCATAGAGCCAGGAGTAACCCCTGAGCACTGCCGGGTGTGACCCCCATAAAAAATAAACTAGCTGTATGTGATAATAAAATTGTTTTAGTATATATGAATAATTATTCATAAATGTAGCTTATTTGTATTTTTCTTTTCGTTTTGGGGTTAGATCAGACAGTGTTTGGGATTACTCCCAGCTTTGAGCTCAGGAATCATGTTTGGTGGTGCTCTGGGAACTATATGGGATGTCAGGAATTGAACCTTTAGTCGACCATTTTCAAGCCAAGCACCCTAACCACTTTAGTATCTCTTTGAACCCTGTATTTTGTTTAATACTTTTTTTTTTTTTTTTTGGTTTTTGGGCCATACCCGGTGACGCTCAGGGGTTACTCCTGGCTATTCGCTCAGAAGTCGCTCCTGGCAGGCACGGGGGACCATATGGGGAACCGGGGAATCGAACCATGGTCCGTCCTAGGTTAGCGCAGGCACCTTATCTCCAGCGCCCTAATACTCTTTTGGATACAACTTATTAATAACGAATATTAACACCTCATTGATAACTACCTAAATAGACTTTAAAAGGTAGTATATAATTTTTTTTATAAAATCTTTAAGCACTATGATTACAAGCATGATTGTAGTTGGGTTTCAGTCATAAACAGAATACCCTCCCTTTACCAGTGCAACATTCCCACCTTCAAGCTCCCCACCCCTCCTTCCCAACCTCTGCCTGTATTTAAGACAGGCATTCTACTTTTCTCACTCACTAAGATTGTCATGATAGTTTTTAGTGTAGTTATGTCCCTAACTGCACTCACCACTCTTTGTGGTGAGCTTCATATTTTGAGCTGGTCCTTCCAGCCCTCATCTCTATTATCTCTGGGCTTTATTACAACGATTCCTTAATTTTTCTTAAAACCCTTAGATGAGTGAGACTATTCTGTGTGTGTCTTTCTCCCTTTGACTTATTTCACTTCAGCATAATAGATTCCATGTACATCCATGTATAGAAAAATTTCATGAACTTCATCTCTCCTGATAGCTGCATAATTTTCCATTGTGTATATGTACCACAGTTTCTTTAGCCATTCATCTGTTGAAGGGCATCTTGGTTGTTTCCAGAGTCCAGCTATTGTAAATAGCACTTTAGTGAATATAGGTGTGAGGAAGGGATTTTTGAATTATATTTTTTGAGTTCCTAGGGTATATCCCTAGGAGTGGAATAGCTGGATCATATGGGAGTTCAATTTCCAGTTTTTGAGGAATCTCCATATTGTTTTCCATAAAGGCTGAAGTAAATGGTATTCCCACCAGCAATGAATAAGAGTTCCTTTCTCACCACATCCTCACCAGCACTGATTGTTCTTGTTCTTTGTGAATGTGTGCCAGTCTCTGTGGTGTGAGATGGTACCTCACTGTAGTTTTGATTTGCATCTCCCTGATGATCAGTGATGTGGAGCATTTTTTCATGTGTCTTTTTTGCCATTTGTATTTCTTCTTTGAGGAAGTGTCTTTCATTTATTCTTCCCATTTCTTGATGGGCCTTTGGGGTGGGGGTGGGGGTTAGGCCAAACCTGGTGATGCTCAGGGGTTACTCCTGGCTATGCACTCAGAAATCGCTCCTAGCTTGGGGACCATATGAATCACGTGGTCTGTCCTAGGCTAGTGCATGCAAGGCAGATAGATACCTTATGCCCTGCATAATCGCTCAGGCCACTGCTATGAGGTTTTATATTAATATTCTTCAATTTTTTTTTGGATTTTTGGGCCACACCCATTTGATGCTTTAATTTAAACTAAATAAATTTCCAATAATTAAGTTAGAAAACAATTGGGGCCCGGGAGATAGCATGGAGGTAAGGCGTTTGCCTTTCATGCCAAAGGTCATCGGTTCGAATCCCGGTGCCCCATATGGTCCCCCGTGCCTGCCAGGAGCAATTTCTGAGCATGGAGCCAGGAGTAACCCCTGAGCACTGCCGGGTGTGACCCAAAAACCAAAAACCAAAAAAAAAAAAAAAAAAAACCAAAACAGAAAAATAAACAATTGTGAAAACTACATGTAAATAATGCTTAATGACTAACATGGAAAATTCTGTGATAAGCACATATGGGAATCTACTCAATGATTCATTTTCTACATATGTAATTGCAGATCAAGCAAAATCAATCCAGAGACAGAGTAGATTAGTTACTAAAGGAACCAGAGGCTTTATCAAAGAACTGATTGCAAAATAACTTAAAAGAAATTTTTAGAAGTAATGGATATTTTCTCTATCTAGAATAGTGTCAGTTACAGGAATATATGTTAGTAAAAACGCATCAACTTGTTCTGTACAAAAGGTCCTACTAACTGTAAAATAAATTAAAACAAAAATAAAGGCATTGGGGCCCGGGAGATAGCATGGAGGTAAGGCGTTTGCCTTTCATGCAAAAGGTCATCGGTTCAAATCCCGGTGCCTCATATGGTCCCCCGTGCCTGCCAGGAGCAATTTCTGAGCATGGAGCCAGGAGTAACTCCTGAGCACTGCTGGGTGTGACCCCAAACCATAAATAAATAAATAAATAAATAAAGGCATTGTAACTTCATCAGGTGTGGCCCCAAAACAAATGAACAAACAAACATACAAAAAAACCTGATAGCAGGAGCCTAAGCAATAGTACAAAGAGTAGAGCATTTGCCTGGTACACAGCTGAGCAGGGTTCAATATTAGGCATCCCATATGGCTTGATGAGCTAGGATGCAAGTTTTGGTTTAGATTTTTTTTTTTAATATTTAGAACAGAGTTCTAGAAGAGAAGTAACCAAAAGTCTCTCTGTGGAGCTATTTATTGAAGTAGTTTGTTCAAGCTGCATCTGCTTATACTTTATTCTCTAAGCACTGTAGCAGTAAGTAGATCTTCCAGCTTTGACTTACTGGTTCAGACATCAGAAGTTCTGCCTGCCACTGATTCCCATCATGTACATCATACTTTAGTAGCTAAAGCAAGGAATGTTACCACATGCTTAAGCTGAAACTGGATGCTTCTGTAAGAAGATATCTGGGACAGACAAATGACAGATATCTTTTTTTTTTTTTTTTTTTTTTTTTGGTTTTTGGGCCACACCCAGTGACGCTCAGGGGTTACTCCTGGCTATTCGCTCAGAAGTTGCTCCTGGCTTGGGGGGCCATATGGGAACCGGGGGATCGAACCGCGGTCCGTCCTAGGCTAGCGCAGGCAAGGCAGGCACCTTACCTCCAGTGCCACTGCCCGGCCCAATAGGATTGTTTTTTTTTTTTTGGGGGGGGGGGCACACCCAGTGATGATCAGGGGTTACACCTGGCTATGCGCTCAGAAGTTGCTCCTGGCTTGGGGGACCATATGGGGGATCGAACCGCGGTCTTTCCGAGGCTAGTGCAGGCAAGGCAGGCACCTTACCTCTAGTGCCACTGCCCAGCCCGGCAAACATCTTTTTTAAAAACAAAAAACCAACACTAATTTTATTGAAGAAAGGTTAACTATTATAATTATTAATTACTTTTCTTTATTAACATTTAAAAAATTTAGCCAGTTTTTTTGTTTGTTTGTTTGTTTGTTTGTTTTTGGGTCACTTCCGGATGTACTCACTCATGGCTCTGTGCTCAGAAATTGCCCTGCAGGCTCTGGAGACATATGGGATGTCAGGATTCAAACCGACATACATCCTATTGGTTGCATGCAAGGCAAATGCCTTACCACTGTGATATTGCTCCAGCCCCAATTTAGCCAGTTTTTTATCTTTCTTTTCATTTAAGCTTTCAAACATGTGCTGTTTTTGCTGTTTTTTTAAATTTTCAGATTAAAAATCTTTTTCCTTTATGGGGCCAGAGAGACACTAGAGTGAACAAGGCTCCGGCCTCACACTCTTTTGACTCACGTTCAATCTTCCACACCCCAGGTGGTCCTGAGTGATTCCTGAGTGCAGAACCAGGAGTAACCCATGAGCATTGCCATGTATAACCCACAAACAAAATATGTTTTCTTTTTATGAAGACGGGAGATCATGATTGGAGATATAATAGGGAAAATGCATCCTTTATTTTTCTTGAGTGAACTCCCCCTCCTTATGTTATTTAGATAGGTTCTTTTTATTATTTTTATGTCAAGAATTAACAAAATAAAGACAATAGAATATCAATCTGAGTTATAGTTCTTGAAGTTCCTTCTCAATACTTTGCTTTTTCCTTTTGTGCTTTCAAAGTAGTGCTTAGGGGAATCCAAAGGCCACTCCCAACAATAGTTAGCCAAACAGGCCAGTGTTTCACTGCTTTGGTCTGAGGTTTTGATGCTCATTGGGTCTTGCTATGGTGGGATCCAACAAGGCCACCATGGGATAACTTATTTTGTGTTGTTTGCTTGTTCTGGGTTACACCAGTGGTATTCAAGGGTTACTTCTTACTCTGCACTCATGGCTCTTTGGATCATAGGGATGTCAGGGATGGAACCTGGATCAGCTGTATGCAAGGCAAAGCACCTTTAGCCCTAAGAAGAAATTCTTTATGGTCTTAAAGAATGCTTTGAATATAAGCACTAAGTGGTAAATTATCAAGGGTAGAGTTCTTTTATTGAAAAAGATTGTGTTTTCTACTTAAATCTTATTATATTGACCATTTTTTCCATTCTTCTTCCTTCCTAACATGCAGGTGTCTGCCTCAACTGGGATTTATGCTGTAGACATTTCTTTGTGGAGTTAACTGAAACCTAAGGTAAGAATTTTATGAGTTCAAAACAAAAAAATAAATAAAATAAAATAAAAATAAGAGAAAGTTAAAAACATAGAAAAGGGGCCCGGGAGATAGCATGGAGGTAAGGTGTTTGCCTTTCATGCAAAAGGTCATCGGTTCGAATCCCGGTGCCCCATATGGTCCCCCGTGCCTGCCAGGAGCAATTTCTGAGCATGGAGCCAGGAGTAACCCCTGAGCACTGCCGGTTGTGACCCAAAAACCAAAAAAAAAAAACCATAGAAAAAATAAAGGTATTTAAAAGACTCATGAGGGAGCAGAGGGAGAGAGTACAGTGAATAGGACACTTGCCCTGCATGCAACAGATCTGGGTTCAATTTCCAGCACCCTATGTGGTCCCCCAAGCTTGCCAGAAGTGAAGTGCCGGAAGTTCTGAGTATCTCTGTATGTGATCCTCAGACAAAGCAAAGAAAAAGCTCATGAGAAGGGAGGAGAGGCTATGGTTCTGGGGTTAGGATAAAATACTTGTCTTGGATTGGAGGATAGATACCTAAAAGAAAGGAATTATGTATGTTTGTAGATAATCTTAATTTATCAGAGTATATGGCATAGCAAGCATATGTAAATATAATAAATTTTTAACACAGGAACAGGGAGGACAAGGCAGGCTCCAGAGAATAATCACACTATAGATTTTGGAAAATGTGAGAATGTTAGGAATAGGATTGGGTGGGGGGTTGGGGTTAATGAAACAGGATAGAAAAAAATAACTGATAATATAAGTGAAGTTCATGAGTACAGATGACAACTTTTTAGACTTGTCTACAGTTTTGTTTTGGCCTTCCTGCATTTCCTTACTATAGATATTGATATAAATAAAGTGCATTAACAGTAAAATGCAGTAATAAATATGTATATGTATGTATATACATATATATATATATATATTTTTTTTTTTTTTGGTTTTTGGGTCACACCTGGCAGCGCTCAGGGACTACTCTTGGCTCTACGCTCAGAAATTGCCCCCGGCAGGCTCGGGGGACCACATGGGATACCGGGATTCCAACTACCGTCCTTTTGCAAGCAAGACAAACACCCTACCACTATGCTAAATCTCCGGCCCCACAGTTATATATTTTGACATCTGTTTATTAGAGTTAAAAATTTCCAAGTTATTTTGCTTAGCATTTGTAGTTTGTACTTGAGTGCCTTTGCAGCAGAATAAAATCCCAGGACTTTTTTTTTTCATGGTTACTTGGGGTTGATATTGAATAACAGTACATGTATTACTTCTTTCATGCTTACGATTGGATAAAAATTGGCCTCAAAGGATCCATGGTTTTTTTGTCATTAGCCAACAGATGTTTGCTACAGTGTTTTGCTCATGGAATCTTTATTTAATGTGAGGATACTGCATCTCTCTACATTAATGAGAAGAATTATATCATCCAGTAGCTCATGTATCTATACTAAATGTATGGTTTTAGCTCTATATTGATCTTTTACTGGATGAATTTTCTAGTATTACTAAGCTGTTATCAATACCTGGTTGCATTATCAGCCTTCAATTGCTTTAGCTTCCTAGTAAGTTGGTCTTGACTTTAGTATATTTATCTTATTGGATAGGGGAGAATTTTTTTGAGTTTTGCCTCTTTGGGACTCAGGAGACATTAGGACTGTACTCTATAGTACTCTGGAACCATTGGGGGTTATATGGATTGGACCCATGACTCTCAACATGCATTGAATGTGCTCTACCGTTTGATCCAATCCTTGGCCCTATAGGGGGTATTTTTTCTATCATAGAGTTACTTCAGAGCTTCTTGATATATTACAGGTTTTCTGGGTCCTGAAGGGATAGTACAGCAGGGAAGGTGCCTGCTTTATATGTAGCCAACCTGGGGTTAATCCCTGGTACCCAATCTGGTTTCTTGGGAACTGCCAGCAGTAATTTCTGAACATTGCTGAATATGGCCCAAAAATAAACAAAAGAAAGATATTCAAATTTCAAGTCAGTACTGTGTACTATTTTTTTGAAATATTGTTAGGTTTCTAGGTATAAATATGGTCTGAAATCTCTAATTAGCAATGTTATTATATAATATATATTGTATATACACTTACAGGTGATATAGTAGATATTTAGTAGTTATATGTGTAGTCATATGTCACATGTACATTTTTACTACAATAAAAATATTTGAATTGGGGCTATCCAGAGTGATAGCACAGCACAGCAGATAGCACAATATTTTCTTGCATGCAACTAAACCAGTTTTGATCCCCAGCATACCAAGAATAATTTCTGAGTACAGAGCCAGGAGTAACTCCTATGCATTGCCGGGTATGGCCCACCCTTCCAATGTTTAAATTATCATGTTAATTTAAGCATAAATATAAGTAATTTTCTGTGATAAAGTGTCCAAACTATCTACACAGCTCCCAACTCTTCCACATTGTTCCCTGACTTCTAGACATGTCCTGAATGGGCTTTATTGGTTATTTGTACTGAAAGTTTCAGTCTCTTGTTGTTTTTGTTGCTGTTGATTGGACCACACTTCGTGGCACTCAAGTGTTACTTCTGACTCTGAGCTAAGAAATTACCCCTGCCAGGCTTGGGGGAACATATGGGATACTGGAGTTTGAAGCAGGATTGGCCATGTGCAAGGCAAATGCCCTACCTACTGTGCGATTGCTATTGCTCTGGCCTTGGAAAATTGTCTTTAAGGTGAATGAGAACTAGTATGGCATTTCTTGGCATTGCTCCTAACATGGACATGTGCCCATTAAAAGGTAGATATCCTAGATAGAGGATAGATAACCTCTTTCTCTTAGAAGATAGATAAGTTATCTGTATTTTTTTTTTTAGTCCACACCTAGTGATACTCAGGGTTTATTCCTGACTTTATGCTCAGAAAGTGCTCCTGGCTGCCCTGGGGGAAATGCCAGAGATCAAACATAGGGCTGGTGGCATAGAAGTAAATGCCCTACCAGCTATTCTATTGTTCTGACCCCAGTAGGCATTGTTTTTGCTTTTTTATCAACTGAGACTCTAATACACTTACTTATTATTTTTATTACTTTTTATAAGCCTTCCTAAATCTATAAATTTAGCAGTAGGTGAATCGATTTCTGGATTCACTTTTAGTATGGGACTGTTGGGGAGATTCTTTACACCAGCAGTTGTTTTTTTTCTCTGATACTGCATCTCCTATTTTATTTTAATTTTGGGGGAGGGGGCACACCTGGTGACGCTCAGGGGTTACTCCTGGCTATTCACTCAAAAATTGCTCCTGGCTTGGGTGTGGGGGGGAAACCATATGGGATGCCAGGGATCGAACCAAGGATCCCTGGATCAGCCACATAAAGGCAAATGCCTTACTGCTGTGCTATTGCTTGGCTCCTGTTTCCTATATTCTATTTTATTTATTTATTTGTTTATTTATTTATTTATTTATTTTGGTGTTTTGGTCACACCCAGCAGCGCTCAGGGGTTACTCCTGGCTCCACACTCAGAAATCGTTTCTGGCAGGCTCGGGGGACCATATGGGATGCCAAGATTCGAACCAATGACCTTCTGCATGAAAAGCAAATGCCTTACCTCTGTGCTATCTCTCCGGCTCCTATATTTGTTTGTTTATTTGTTTGTTTTGTTTTGTTTTGCCACACCCATTGATGCTCAGGGGTTACTTCTGGCTATGTGCTCAGAAATCACTCCTGGCTTGGGGGACCATATGGGACGTGGGGGGATTGAACATTGGTCTGTTCTAGGCTAGTGTGGGCAAGACAGATGCCTTACCGCTTGCACCACCCCTCTGGTCTCTTTCCTACATTTTAAATTCACTTTGACATTACATAGAAATAATATCAGATTCTACACGCTCAGTCCTGTGAGCCACCCCCACCTCATTTCTTTATAGCCCTTTCAGACAACTGTCAAAATCCCAAACTGTTACCTGCACTTCCATAGCCTCAATTTACTAAAGTGCAACTCACACAATTAAAAAAATCTATTTACTCATTCTACCACTAGATTTATTCCAAAGGATATTATTCAGTTGGAAAAGATACATGGGTCAAAATATGGTGTATACCACTCTATCCAAATCTCTAAATATTTACCGATCTGGAAATGCTCTGAAATTTTATGGCTTTTGGTTTGTTTTTTAGGGGTCCACACCCAGCAGTATTCAGGGCTTAATCCTGACTGTGCACCTAGGGATCACTTTTGGTAAAACTTGGGAGACCAAATGGGGTGTTTGGTGAGTGTTGGCTAGGCAAGTGCCCTACCACCAATGTACTATTGCTCCAGCCTAGTTTTTTTTTTTTTTTTTTTTTTTTTTAAATTAGTGAATTCAAAGGAAGAAACTCCTTTTCTTTTAAAGTCAGTGATGTAGCTATTTGGTAGATCACTTGTCTTGCTTGTCTGAACCCCAGCATTTGATCACAGCTCTGCTAAGAAAACAAATCAAAACCTTGTCTTTGATTTGAGCATTTGGGGGGGCTTAGAGACTAGATCTGTTGTTTTTGAATGGAAGCAATGGAAAGATTTATGTCTTCATAGTATTCAAAGTGATGACTAATTGAAGAAAAGAATAATTGTTTACAAAGTCATATCTTGTATTAGTCAAGTAGTGAGTAAGAAGGGCTTTCAGTCTCTTTTAAGAAAAACAGTATTCAGCGTTTGAGGTTTTATTCATGATTCTGTTTCTAACTGGCTGACTGTAGTACCTTGTGTTTTCTCTTGAGTCAGATTATCTCTCTTACAGTGAAGAAGCCTTCTGATAATAAGTAGCCACTTATTTCATCTGCAGAATGGCTTTATTCAGAAACAACAAAAACAGTTTGAGAAGTGTGATCTCATAAAGAGACACACGCACACTTCCTCAGAGCAAAAGAAGAAGCATCCTTATGTCAATTTTAGAGGCGCTGTTAAAGGAGAGCCATTATTGGAGAAAGCTTGCAGTTTAGACTGTATTGGCTTCTCATTTGCGACTACATCATTCTGTTATTGGTTGGGATGTTGCTGGGCAAGAAAGAACTTCTTCCTTCATCTTAGAGTCGCAAACCAGGAGCATCTCTTCTTGGAGATGCAAGGCCTATTTCTTCTAGCTATAGCTACAGTATGCTCTCAGTATATGCACTAAAATTCCTTTTACCCTCCTGATTAAACATAAATATTTATATAAATAAAATGTCTTAAAAAAAGTTTGGTTGGGTCTTATATGTGGAAGTGCTCTCTAAAATCTATATCATATTTCGAAGTTAAGCATGGTTTTAGCCTCTTTCTATGTACTTTAAAGCTTTAGAATGGACATTTAAGCTTTTTTTTGTTTTGGTTTGGTTTTTCGGCCACACCCGTTTGATGCTCAGAAATCGCCCCTGGCTTGGGGGGATGATATGGGACGCCAGGGGATCGAACTGCGTTCCTTCCTTGGCTAGCATTTGCAAGGCAGACACCTTACCTCTAGTGCCACCTCACCGACCCCTACATTTAAGTTTTTTGAGCTTTTTTTATTATAGGCAAAACAGAATTTTGGCTTGTGTTTTTAATTCAAGGAATACTATTTACAATGTATTCAACTTTTACAACCTATAATTTTAGATTATTTTTCTCTTTAAAAAAAGCATGCTTATCTCTACTTTTTTTTTTTACTGATACTGTGATTACCAAATAAGACTAGATATTATTAATCGCCACCTATTATATTCTACTTATTCTTCCTCTGAATTTTCTTTTTTTTTTTAAGCAGTTTACTTATTTATTAATTGATTGGTTCCTGGGCCACAGCCAGTGATACCCAGAGGCCATTCCATGCTCTGTGCCCAGAAATCGCTCCTGGCAAGCTTGGGGGACCACATAGGATGCTGGGAATCGAACTGGGTCTGGCCTGGGTCGGCCACACACAAGGCAAATTCTCCACTACTGCGCTATCTCTTTGGCCCTGTTCTTTTGAATTTTCTGAAACTAGGTGGTATTGGTCTTATTTATTGATAAAGTCAATAAATAAGGTCAACGTTCTTCAACCACGCATCTGTGTTTTGGTCTACTTTCTTACTTATAACAGCCTGTATTTGTAGACACATATACATGACAGGGACTGGTCCACAAGTATAAAAATGATTAAAGAACATTGGCTTAGGCTATATGCATCTAATTAGTATTAGAGGTTAGGTTTTGATCTCTGATGCCATTGTTATTTATTTATTTTTGGGCTACACCTCTTGGCTCTGAACTCAGAGATCACTCCTGGTGGGCATGAGGGATCAATCATGATGCCAAGGATTAAACTGGTGGCCACATGCAAGGCAAGTGCCCTACAGATGTACTATCACTCTGGCCCCATTATTGTTATTTTTAAAATGTGGTTTCAGTGGAGACACATCACAATTTACATCATTCAGTGCAAGCTTTTAGCCTTTTTTCTGATCTCCCTCTTTCCATAGAGTTTTATCAAAATATTTTTGTCAAAAAATAATGTGTACTTATTCAATAGCAGTAGGCATAGTTTGGAAATGTCAACTTGATAGTATCTTTACCAAAAACTGTATTAGCACTATATAATATGTACAGTATGTCTGGGAATCTTTATTGCTGGAATGTACTTTTTCAAATAAGATGAATTAGCTCTTTTTTTCAATTGGTTGTGCGTGTGTGTGTGTATGTGTGTGTGTGTGTACACACACATATATATATTTTAAAATATAGCATTGAATGTTATACTCTTAAATATAAATATGTTTGTATGCATGCTGTTATAGGAAAAACATTTTTATCTTTATTTAAACACCCTGATTACAAACATGACTATAGTTGAGTTTTAGTCACAAAAAGAACACCCTCCTTCCCCAGTGCAACATTCCCACCACCAGTGCACTCCATCTCCGTCCACCCACACCCATGATCCAAGTACTTTCTAAAAATTTTTATTCTGTTTAAAATTTTTAATTAATATTTTTATTCTTGGAAGAAAATTAAATATGGCAAAAAATTTCTCAAAGTTTCAATTCTAGGAAGACTGCTTTTATGATATTCATTGCATTTTAATTTTAAAAAGAATCTTTGTATCATCTAAAATGATTGTGTCTGTCAGGCATTATTAGGACAAACGCATTCATGATTATTAATTTTTGTTGGGAAAGGGGGTGCACATACTCAGTATTGTTTGGGACTATTCTCAGATCTATGCTTGAGGGTCCTTATGAGGTTCAGGGATTGAATTGGGTTTGGCTTTCTGCAAGGTAAGTGCCTTAAGTCCTAAACTATATTGCTGATCCTCAGAAACATTAATTTTTAAGTGAAGTTTGAGTTGTGGTTTACTATTTTATCAGTCTTACAAATGTATCTCTGTGTTTAACACAACAGTCTTAAAATTAAATTTTTAAAAATTCATTGAGTCGGGGCCCGGGAGATAGCATGGAGGTAAGGCATTTGCCTTTCATGCAAAAGGTCATCAGTTCGAATCCTGGTGCCCCATACGGTCCCCCGTGCCTGCCAGGAGCAATTTCTGAGCATGGAGCCAGGAGTAACCCCTGAGCACTGCCGGGTGTGACCCAAAAACCAAAAAAAAAAAAATTCATTGAGTCATCATGAGATAAAAAGTAGTTCATTATTAATTTTATGTGTACAATATTAAAGCACTCATTCCTTCACTAGTGTCCATATTCATCCACTAGTGCCCCAGTTTTCCTTCCACCCCCCAGCCTAACTCTATGGCAGATACTTTTCCTTTTTCCCTTTGTGTGTGGAGTTGAATCCAATATTCTCCATCATTGAACTGTATAGGCACACCAGACCTAGCCTCTTCTTTTACTTCAAATGTTATTGCTTTGTAGGTAACTGAATACACTAGGTGTGCCAGTTCTGTGATGTGTACTTTTTTCTATTCAGAAATCTCTACCCTCTTCTTCTTCCTCTCCTCCTCCTCTTTATCTTCTTCCTCATTGTCCTCTTCCTCCCTCTGTACTCAAAGATCACCCCCAAGGATAGAATATATAACTATGTGGCACCTTACAATCTTTACTCTCTCTGGTCCCTGCATTTCTTAGCTTCATGTGTTTCTTTCCTTTGTTGAAAGTTTCCTAGTGGTCATTACCATTCCAGAAATGAATTCTCATAAGTAGTTTATTAGTCACAACTTTATTTTTGTCTTCCCAACTGATGACTTTGAAATGACTGTGGCACTAGCGATTCTTAACTTTATTCACTAACCTTCAGCAAACATTGGAATGCCTTTTCTGTTCTGTGAATATAAAAAGTGCTTTTCAGCCTCAGAGTCTTCTGCTTATCCATGCCTGGTATGCTTTTTCTACAGATTCTTAATTGGCTGTCTTCCTTAATAATTAAGCTAGATTTATTTGTTTGTCTGTTTATTGTTTGTTTGGGGCCATACCCAACGTTACTCAAGAATTACTTCTGGCTCTGCACTTAGAAATTACTCCTGGCAGGCTTGGAAGACCATTTGAGATGCTGGGGCTCGAACCCATGTTGGCCATGTGTAAAGAAAACATCCTACCCACTGTGCTATCACTTTCTCCGACCTTATTAGATATACATGTCTTTTCTTCAGAAGACTTACTAATTTTTTTGGGGGGGGGTCACACCCAGCAGTGCTCAGGGGTTACTCCTGGCTCCATGCTCAGAAATTGCTCCTGGCAGGCACGGGGGACCATATGGGGCACTGGGATTCGAATCGATGACCTTTTGCATGAAAGGCAAACGCCTTACCTCCATGCTATCTCCCGGGCCCCAGAAGACTTACTAATTTTTTTATTTTGAAGTCAATACTTCTCAACCATGTTTGTTTGTTTTTTAATGAGTTTGCTTTCTGTTTTTCTTAGCCCCTAATAATTGTTTGTAATTCCTCATTTATATCCTTGATATTATGAGGCATTTTGTTTAGTTCTTTGTTGTTTTCCAAGTTTTCAAAACAGTATTTGTTACTTTAGACCTTTCAGTAAATATTTGTTGAATAACCAGATGAACATATATTTTTCTCTATTGTTTCTTTTGAGGGTAGTCAGGAAGGTAGAGTTGTTTTTGCAATAAAAACTTATGTGTTTTTTTAAAAATAACATTTTATTTAAACACCATGATTACAAATATGTTTATAGTTGAATTTCAGTTATAGAAAAGAATATCCCCCTTTACCAGTGCAACCTTCCCTTCCTACCACCAGTGCCCCCCAAATCTCTCCTCTTCCACCCCCTGCCTGTATTTGAAACAGGCATTCTTTCTCTCACTTATTACCATTTTCATGATAGTTGTTAGTGTAGTTATTTCTCGATCTGCACTCAACACTCTTTGTGGTAAGTTTTATATCATGGGCAGGTTCTTCCAGACTCAGCTCTATTGTCTCTGAGTATTATTACACTAATGTCTTTTATTTTTTCTTAAATCCCATAGATAGTAAGACTATTCTGTGTCTTTCTCTCTCCCTCTGACCTATTTCACTAAACATAATAGTTTCTATGTCCGTCCATATATAAGAAAATTTCATGATTTATTTTTACTGATGGCTGCATACTATTCCATTTATCTGTACCACAGTTTCTTTAACCACTCATCTGTTGGGCATCTGGGTTGTTTGATAAAGGGGCAAGAAACGCAAAATGGAGCAAGGAAAGTCCCTTCAACAAGTGGTGTTGGCACAACTGGTTAGCCACATGCCAAAAAGCAAACTCGGACCTCCATCTAATACCATAAAGTATATAGAAGAAAGGCATTGAGACTAACAACATCTTCAAGGAGGAAACATCACTCTCCAAACAAGTGGAAGCAGAGATTAAACAAATGGGACTATATTAAGCTGAGAAGCTTCTGCACTTCAAAGGAAATTGTGACTATTATACAATGACCACGCACAAAATGGGAGAAACTATTCACCCAATACCCATTAGGTAAGGGAATAAAATCTAAGATATACAAGGTACCGACAAAACTTAACAAGAAAAAAAAAACATCTAACCCCATCAAAAATGGGGAGAAGAAATGAACAGACAATTCCTCAAAGAAGAAATACAAATGGCCAAAAGGCACATGAAAAAATGCTCTCAATCACTAATCATCTGGGAGATGCAAATCAAAGCAACAATGAAGTTCCATCTTATGCCACATAGAACTGGCACACATCACAAAGAACAAGAGCGATCAGTGCTGGCGGGGATGTGGAAAGAAAGGAATTCTCATTCACTGCTGGTGAGAATTATATCTAATTTACCCTTTATGGAAAAACAATATGGAGATCCCTCAGAAAACTGGAAATTGAGCTCACATGTGATCCAGCTATAACACTCTTAGTGATATACCTTAGGAACACGAAAACATAATCCAAAAATGCCTTCTGCATATCTATATTCATCATTTATGTGCTTTTGACAATTTTCTCTTCCTTTTCTATTTTCAGTTTAATTATTTCAGAGGAAATAAGATTGGGGGTGGGAGGAATGCCTTCTAACTTTGAAAATCTTGAGATGTGACTGTTTTAATCTATTGACTGTTTTCCAGGTGGTTATCTAAGCTCATGCAATTTAGTCACAAAAGCAATTAACAGGTAGAAAAATTGGCTCCTAACAGCTGCTTTGGTCCTGCTTGAGTTGGCCTCTCCCCCTAGGGACTGTCACTGTCAACATAGTAAAATGAATTGCTTTCTCATAAACATTTTTTCCAGGATTATAACAGAATCAAATTCTAGATTTATAAAATGAGTTAAAATGTGTCAGTGAAATAGGGCAGAATAATGACCTGCTGCTGCAATTTAAATTCTGAGACATGACAGTAATGTTTATTTTCAGAAGGCATGACATTGAATCTATACCATTTTTAGTTCTATGAACTGATCTTATTGTGCCAAAAGGGTGATTTAATAATTTATTTACTGGTGTTGGTGAGGAATGTAGCAGTTCTTTAAAATGCCACCTTTTTACCCTAGAGCTTAGGGTTTATGGAATAGTCTAAGTTTGTTCAGAAAATTCCAGAAAGCTGGGAATGAAACTGAGAGGTTTGAGTACATGCCTGGCATGTGTGAGATCCTAGGTTTGATCCCTGACACTAAATTTAACTTTGTCAGAAGGAATAGGTTGTGGAAAGAATACATCCCTTAAAATGAGATGAAACATCAACCATAAGATTAGAGGGTTGGGATTTTGGGGAAGTGTGATCTACAGAGAATAGGGGTTTGGAGTTTCATGATGTGGTCAGTGATTTAATCAGTCATGCCAGTATGAACTGACACCAATGGACTGGCTTGATAGCACAGTGGATAGGATGTTTGCTTTGCAGATGGTTGACCCAGATTCAATTCCTGGCATCCCCATATGGTCCCCTAAGCAGTGACAAATAATTCCTGAGTGCAGAGCTAGGTGTAATCCTTGAACATTTTTGGGTTTAGAAGCACTCCTCCCACAAATAAACAAAAAATAATTGACAACAAAATTTAATGGAGTTTCTTCTTTTCTGTTTTTTTTTTTTTTTTTTTTTTTTTTTGTTTTTGGTTTTTGGGTCACACCTAGCAGCGCCCAGAGGTTACTCTGGCTCTACACTCAGAAATCGCTCCTGGCAGGCTCAGGGGACCATATGGGACGCCAGGATTCAAACCACCATCCTTCTGCATGCAAGGCAAAGGCCTTACCTCCATGCTATCTCTCCAGCCCCAATAGAGTTTCTTAATCAGTGAAAACATTGACGTGCTAAGAGGATAACATCCCTTGATTATCAGGAAGAGGGTACAAAAAAGGTTTATATGAGATTATCTCAGAGCTTACCTTCTATGTATTCTTTATAATAAAACTATAATTGTAATAATTGTAAGTAATAAAAATTTCTGTCTCTGTAAATTATGCTAGCAAATTATCAAACCTAGAATGTCTTGAGAAACAGTGAATTGTGGTCACTTATTTAGAAAGCTAGAAGGTTTGGGAAAGTAACTTTTGATATGTGGGTTCTACAATTACACTGACAGATTAGTGCCAGAATTGAATTGCAGTATACTCATTTGGGATTGAAACAATATAGTTGTATAGTTGTTATAGTTAATGAGCCAGTTTTGATTCATTATTATACACTCAATACATAATTTGCATAAAGGTTCACTGTGTTGCAGATTCATGCATCATGAATCTACCACTGTATGACAGAGTATAATTTCAGTAACCAGTACTCTCCCATGTGTTCCACCTATTCATTCCCTCAATTTGCCCCCAAATTCCTGACACTGTTTTATCTGTTTTCTTTACTTTTCTTTTCCTTTCTTTTTTTCTGGTTTTTGACACTCAGTGATTACTTCTGGCTTGACACTCTGAAATTACACCTGGCAGATTCAGGGGATCATATGGGAATGCTGAGGATGAAGGGAAACGCCCTAACCACTGTGCTATTGCTCCGGCTCATGTATCTTATCTGTCTTTTGTCTACCTTTTTGCCTTTTCAGAATATCATGTAGTGGGAATCATAATATGTAGTGTTTTCAGTAAGGCTTTTTTTACTTAGCAATATGCTCTTGTGGTTCTTTCATGTCTTTTTATAGCATGATAGCTCATTTTTATTGCTGAATGATCTTCTATTATATAGATTTATGGCAATTTGTTTACTCATTCACTTACTGAAGAACATTTTGATTGCAAGATTTGGCAATTATGATTCAAATTGCTATAACTTTATATTCAGGGATTTTATTTGTTTAATTTATTTTGTGGTCATTGGTTCTCAATGTTTTTGGTAAAAAAAAAGCTACATCATCTAGTAATAGTTTAATTTAGTCTAAAACTGTCAGTTTTCCAAAATGACTATATAATTTTGTATACCAGCAATGAATGAGAGTTGTTATTGATCCATAGCATGTGGTGTTGTCAGGGTTTTGAATTTAAATTATCTTAATAGGTATCAAGTTATTTTAGTTTCATACTAGTGATTTAAGACTCTGAACTTCTTTTCAAATGTTCATTTTTCTTTTTTTTTTTTTTTTTTTTTTTTTTTTTTTTT
>PVKC010021334.1:0-18312 GCA_004027635.1 Crocidura indochinensis | reverse complement strand
GTCCTGGTGCAAGAAGACCTTGGCCCAGGGGTGCCTAGGGGAGGAGTGGAGGTTGGCTAGCCTCTGACTGCCACTTCCACCCGCCCGGCGCCCAGATTTAAAGCAACTCCGCCCCCAAAACCCGGGATCCGCCCCGTGGCGACTGAGCGCCGCCTGGCGCCTTTTGGGTACCTGGTTAGCAAAATGCACAGAGCATCCAGCACCGCGATGCTTGTGCACCCCGGCCCACCCGGGCCACCGCGCCTTCATCACCCTCGCTGGATACTGGAAAGGCGCCTTGCCTAGCGCCCCTGGACTGCCTCCTCTTTCTCCCCTAGACCCTTTGTCCTCTTAGGAAGGAAGGGGCTCTTTGCAAGTTCTTCTTAGAAGCCATTTGCAGGCACCCCAAATGCACTATATATGTCAATGGAAAGAAAGAAAAGAAAAAGAAAGAAAGAAAGAAAGAAAGAAAGAAAGAAAGAAAGAAAGAAAGAAAGAAAGAAAGAAAGAAAGAAAGAAAGAAAGAAAGAAAGAAAGAAAGAAAGAAAGAAAGAAAGAAAGAAAGAAAGAAAGAAAGAAAGAAAGAAAGAAGAGAGAAGAAAAAAGAAAGAAAGAAAAAGAAAGAAAGAGAAAGAGAAAGAAAGAGAAAGAAGAAAGAAAGAAAGAAGAAAGAAAGAAAGAAGAAAAGATAAGAATCATTGGAATAAAAATTAAATCCACACTATTTTTTATAAAAAATTTTATTGTGACCAAAGAGTGAATAACAAATTTTTCACAGTAATATTTAAGGTACATAGTGACAATAAATCAGGGCCATTTCCACCACCAGGGTTGTTTTTTGTTTTTGTTTTGTTTTGTTGTTTTTTTTTTTTTACAACTTTTCCCCACATTATCTTATTAAAACGAGTTACCTAATCTTACTCCACCTCTCCCCAGTTTGGGGGCTCTTCACACTTCCCTGCTCTCTGTTCGACTTCTTTCCTTTTCTCCTTTCCTTGTTTTGCCCTCTTCTGCCCTTCATAGTTTCTGCTAAAATTTTATGTCTCTTGAAGAATCTCAGGCATGTTTCTATTTTATAGATTAAGAAACTGAGACGTGGAGAGGAAACATAATTTTCATGAGTAACTTCCAGGACCTGTTTCTCAGCACAATGATCTTACAAATTGGAGCTGAATTTTCCTGTGTGAAAATTATTTTTTATAAAAATGCTACCCAACCTCCAATCTTTATACATATGTCCCACACCAACTCAAACTCCATTAAGCATACCCTACTGCAGCTTGTCTTAAAGATTCAGGTCAAGGGACTTAATCCATGGGTTCCTCTAGTTTCTGAAGGGCATTGTAGTGATGACTTAACAGAGACTATTTATAAAATATAAAATTCTGAAGTTTTTAAAAGTCGTTCGTTAGTAGAAAGAGAACTGGGCTGTGACTTAGGAAGTGATTCTGGCTGGTATCATCCTTCAGGTTTCTGTCTAGCCAAGCCTTTAGCTTCCCTCTAAAACTTCCTTTGTGGTAGTTATTCAGAATTGCTACTGCGGCTTGGAACAATAAAAATGTTTTCTCACTTATTTTTGTGTGTTCGGAGAGCTCCTATGTATTTTTTTTTTCAAAATCAACACTTTAGATGCCAAAATAGTTACTGTGGCGTTACATGTCAGAGATAAGAAGTTTAAAATTTCAGCACAGATAAAAAAAAAAATGAACTAAAGTGTTTCTACCACATAGGGGATGTTGACATTGATTCTGGAGAGCTCGAGGGGAGAGTGATGAGCATAGAGGATGATATGGGAATCTCTGTATTTTATTCTCATTTCTGCTGTGAGCCTAAAACTTCCCCTTTAGAAAAGTTTATTGAACCGTGAATCTGATCTAAGAGATAGAGTACATGCTTTGTTTGTCTGTGGCTCTTGTTCTGATCCCCCTAACATTAGTATGAGTCCCCTGGAAAGTATAGCTCTGAAAGTGATAGCACCTGAGTCCACACCAGGTGGGATGCATGACTAGTACCCACTTCCCAAATCTGCTAGGACTGTCCTTCTACCACAAAGCCAGTGAAATAGAGCAGTGGATAAGGATCTTGCCTTTCAAGTGGCCAACCAGGATTCAATACTTGGTCCTCTGATCTCCACCAGACATTTTCCTGAAAAAGGAAAAATAGAAATAAAACCTCAAAAGTCAGTCTTACTGGGGCCCGGGAGATAGCATGGAGGTAAGGCGTTTGCCTTTCATGCAAAAGGTCATCGGTTCGAATCCCGGTGCCCCATATGGTCCCCCGTGCCTGCCAGGAGCAATTTCTGAGCATGGAGACAGGAGTAACCCCTGAGCACTGCCGGGTGTGACCCCCCAAAAAAAAAAAAAGTCAGTCTTACTAAAAAGCCTTTTTCCCACCTCCCAGCTCTTCCAGAGTTCCCCTCCAGCCCCAGAAAACCAAACAACCAGCCTTATTAAATAGAAAGGAAAAAAAGGAAAGCCAAACCCCATCACACTTATTTTTCCTTGCTATCTCAGATATATATTGAAAGTTCTAGATCAGAAGTCCTCCCTTTATTATCCTCCCCAAGAATTAGCTCTATAGGGCAAGAATAGTGCAAATTGAGTTCCTAGAGTTTGAACTCAAAATCAGTAGTAATTATTTCAAGGTCTAGATTGAATGGATGGTCTTTGTGAATCTAGAGAAAAAGGATGAGAATATATCAAACACATTGAATTTATTTATTTCTGGGATTACTTAATTCAAGATTTGATGTGGGACTCGGTAGTGATTATATAAATCACATAATAATATGTCTTTTTGTTTGTACAAAATCAAAACATTTTGATTTACTACCTTTGTTTGTTGTTTGCATTGGATTAAAGAGAAAACAGAATGAGTTTGATGATCAGACTTGTGCAGACTTTTTAAATCTATGTTACGACTTGTTTCTGTCAAAACCCATTTGGCAGGGAATTGGAGGAATGAGTTTTGTGGTTAATATGGCTTCATGTTTGCTTGTTTTCTTATTATTTGAAGTCTGTGTGAAGCTGATGATTTCATTGCCCACAGCCCTGTTTGCAAGACTGTGCTGAATGCTGTTTACTTCACTATGATCCATACATATCTCTAGCATCCCTAATCCTGTCTAATTTTCTGTCCTCTCAGAATGAGATAATGGCTCAGTGTAAACCCATAAACTCAAAAGGAAAAAACAACCTGGAAATTAGCCTTTCATATATTAACCATAACATTATAGTTGACATTTTTGTTTGTTTTTGGGCCATACCTGGTGACATTCAGGGGCTATTCCTGGTTCTGCTCTCAGAAAGTGCTCCTGGCTTGGGAGACCATATGGGATGCCTGGAATGGAACTGAGATTCGCCCTGGGTCAGCCATGTGCAAGACAAATGCCCTACTGCTCTGCTATCTCTCCGGCCCCTAGAGTTAACATTTTGACAAGAATATATTAGATGTTCAACTATGGTGTGCTTGGTAAGTAGAATGTGCTGTTTTCCCTCCAACTATTTTTATCTCTCTCTGTCTCTATGAATTAGCAATGCTTTGTAAAAGATCAATGCAGTCCTTATGACTTTAACTTATAACACCAGACATTGTGGGTAAAATATTTTGTTACCAAATATGAACTCATATTTATAGTCACTCTCTTATATATGCAGAGATAAAGAGGTCACATTTTCTAGACAGGGTCATATATAGTAAATGGCTATGTTCAAATTCCAGTCACACAGTAAACCTTGAGCATATGTTTTTAAATATTGTTCTATAGTATCCCCCTTTTGTGAATCAAATCAAATCACTGGAGGACTGTTGGTTTTTAAGGCTTAGGCATCCTTATTAGATGTTTCTAACTTTATTGAGATACCTCACATTTCCTCCCTGCTCTTTTCTACTTCTTCTCAACCCTTTTTCCCTCTACTGTTATTTTACACTTCTAAGTACAGAATCACATCCTGTTGTTAACTGGCAGTGCTCAGGGGTTACTCCTGGCTCTATGCTCAGAAATCGCTCCTGGAAGGCTCAGGGGACCATATGGGATGCCGGGATTCGAACCATCAACTTCTGCATGCAAGGCAAATGCTTTACCTCCATGCTATCTCTCCAGCCCTGGGGGAATATATTTGTAAAAAATCTAGTACCTTCCTTGCTTACTCCATGCTAATATATGCTTATATATGACTGGCAGTTGGGCAAGTCAGCATCCTGAGAAGCAAGAATAACTACAAAAGGTAGGTAGATAGTTAAATGATGATACTACAAGTGGTAGAAGATAGGATGGAAAAAGCATGTTATTTCCAAGAGAGCACAGAAGATATTTAGGACGTCTTAATGTGTGAGAAAGCCTTCAATAGGCATATTTTCCAATTGTGTCTACAGATGGTAAAAAGTAGAATGGTTGCACTAATTTTTAAGTAAAAACTCTGTCATATCACTTTTTAGGTCTTGGAAAAGACATCAATAAAAATGAAATTTTAACAAATTTGTGTTTTAACATTTTATTTATTAAAGTAATTACTATATATATGCTTAAAATCCTTGACATTTTTGAGAATATTGGAGTATTGCAATAGTTTAAAACAAGCCTTTTGAACTCTATTTCTTTCATTTGCTAATAGTGATCTTGTAAAATATGAGTTTTTGAAAATATAATCACTTTATCTTAAAACATGCTAATACATGCTATTCCTTAGAAATAAATTGATTTGTGGCATGCATAGAAAATAGTTATTATTTTAAGCTAAATGGATACATTTATGTTGGTAGACTTTTTATTTACAAATTACCCTCATTTGTTTTCATTCCTTAATTTTATTAGAGTACACTAATATTGTAGTTAGACCATGGTGCTATGTCATGTAATTGTTTCTAAAAGGTATATTTAATTTTTGGTTTAGAAATTTTTAGGCTGCAATGAAAAGGGAAGGAGGCTATAAGTTACAAATTATTTGATTATTCTCTTAGCCATTGGTAGGTGACTTCTCCAAGACCTGTTTAGTTTCTAACACTAGAACTAAGGTCAAGGGACTTTTTCTGGAGAAGTGAAAAAAGACAAGGGAAAGAGTGAGCTGTCATGTCAAATGATTCTGCAATTCAGTGAGGCTTTTCAGACTATAACAAAAATAAAACTCAGCTAGGGTTTCAAATAACTGCCTCATTTTAATGGAGATACAAAAATTCTCTTTAGTGCCTCTCCTCGATGCTTAGTTTGGTATATTCATCCCTTCAGAAAAAGTAGAATTTTAGCCATAAAAACCATAAGATTCACCTTGACCCACAGAATAGTTATCTGAAGCCAGTAGATGAATGGTTATTTTCTTTTTTACTTCATTATCTGTGTTCTATTGAGGACATATACTTTGATATATTTTAGAAGATAAAACTCTACACTAATTTGATAATTAAGAACCAAATTTAGAAAATCAAGCCTGCTAGTGAAATGGAAAGAATGACACCAATAAATCTAACTTTCTAATGGAGATTAGAAGAAGAAATCATGAAAAAATAGTATTATAAAATGATACAAAGTTTGAAAAAAAAAAAAAGGTCAATTGTTAAAAAGATCTCCTAGCTGCAATGTGTAGCAACCGCCCATACTGTGGGGAGACCTAACCAGGCAAAGAAAGATCCCTAAACTGAAAAAAAAAAAGTCTACCTTCTCAGACATTATCAAAAGACTCTGTTGTTGGAAGCATTCAAGTTCTAGGCTAAATATAAAACAAAACAAAATTGAGTCTTGCATGCTATTTTAGACTACATTTGGAGGGCCAATGTGTCTCTTTTCTCTTCTGCACACCACTAAAATAAAAGGGAAAAATGAGAGAATATTTCACTAACACATAATAGTTCAAAGGTAAGATACCATATAGAATATTCACTAGAACAGAGGACAAATGGACACAGAGACTGATAGGCAACACAGAGTTCTCTTTCAAGGCTATTTCCCTTACATCTGCCACTGACAACTCTGAGATGAATTAATGAAGTTTTTAGTTTTCACTCTACCATCACCCTCCACTTCCCCCATCATGGCCAGTCAAACAAAGGTAACTCCAATACTAAATCCACCAATACTAAATTCACCAGCAGAAATATCAAAGAGGAATTATTTGATTCCTAGAAATTCTTAGAATTATTTGAAAGCAAGCCACTATTCTCTAGGTGAAAATGTGAGGACATACAAAATTGAGGATGTCAGACAAACAATGCAACTATATCATAATAACTTAACAAAGAGAATTTAAATACCTTCCAAGAAGCAAGCTCAAGATATTTTATTTAAAAATAATACTACATGAACATAGAAGTTCATTAAAAGTAAAATTTCAAAAGAGATTTTTTTAGTATGAATAAGGTTGGTAAATAAATATAATCTAACATGAGGGTATAAAATGTAGACAGTCTCAGAGATAAAATAATATTGGAATATCAAAATATTTTAATTATGAAGATAAAATTAGTATTAATGACTTGAATGGAAATGGAAATAGAAGCAAGATTCGGCATAACTAAAGAGATTCTAGGGGCATAGAAAATTCATCTTTGCTGGTAATCATCAGAACTTGTCTACAAAAGATCAAGAGAGAAAGAAGGTACCAGAGATCATATTCAAAGAACGAATAGGTGACAACTTTGTGAACATTTAGAAAGAAGTAACCAGAAATTTTCATGAATCTAAGAGAATATCTGAAATACCAAACCAAAATTACTCATAACAAAACACATCATTATTAAATTATCAAAAGTCCATAGTAGAGGAGAAAAAATGAAAGCAGCAAGTGAAAATTTAAAATATAGCATAAAGAAATCGTTATTATACTTTCAGAGATTTCTCAACACAAATCATAAAAGTAAGTGAGTGGAATAAAATCGAGATTATTTTTTCTACGAAAAGGCAAAAGTTATTGACATACAAACTTTATTATTAAAACATATGAGTAAATCAAAACTTTCTCAGAAAGAAAGTTAAGAGAATTTGCCTCTAACAAGCTACTCTATTAATAATTGTGGTGTTTAATTTTATTGATTGTATCTATATTTTCTGTGCATTTATCTATCTAATTCTGTTTCTGTATTTTCCTTCTGACTGAGTTCACTTAGCAGGATTTCCCTTATTTCTATCTAGTTGCAGCAAATTGCCAGTTTTTGTTTTTTCTTAGACCTGTACAAGTATTCAATTATGAACATATATCACAACTTCTTAATCCATTTATCAAATTGGGCATTTTGGTTATTTCCATATCTTGGCTATTGTGCTAAATGATGCTGATGCAATCAACATAGGTGTACATATATCTTTTCATGGTAATGATTTTATATTTTGGGGATAGATGCCAAGAAATGGTTCTATTGGGTTGTAAATTGATACTGCTTTCCATAGATATTAAAACATATGACAGTGCCACCAGTAGTGGATATGGGTTCTTTACTCACCACATTTTCACCAGTATTGTTTTCAGACCTTTAGATATGTGCCATTGTCATGGGCATGAAATTATATTTCATTGTTCTTTTGAATTGCACTTCTCTAATCATGAGTGATGATGAGCATGTTTTCATATAATTACTAGCCATCTGTATGTTTTCTTTTAGGAAGTGTTAAACTTTGTGAATGGGGTCATTGCATTTGTGGTTGAGTTTTTGAATTCTTTATAGTTTACAGATAATATCTGGTATATATTATGAGAATATTTTCTTCCATTTGGTAGGGTATCTTTTATTAAAGTTTGAGTTTATTTATTTTTATTTTGGGGGGCGACACCTGGTGGCATTCAGGGGTTACTCCTGGCTATGCACCCAGAAATGGTTCCTGGCTTGGGGACCATATGGAATGCCAGGGGATCTGGTCTGCTCTAGGCTAGCACGGGCAAGGCAGATGCCTTGCCCCTTGTGCCACCACACTGGCCCCTTGAGTTTATTTTTGTTGTGCAGAGCTTTTTTAAAAAAAATAAATGCTTAATTGAATCACCATAAGATGGTTTCAAAACTGCTTATGATTGAGTTTCAGTCATAAGATGTCCAATACTTATCCCTTCACCAATGCATATTTACCACCACCATGGTCCTTAATTTACTTCCCACCCATCCTGCTCTTCCTCCTGCCTACCTCTATGGCAGACATTTTTTCTTCTCTCTTTCCCCTCTTTCTCTCTATGTATCATGTCTCTTTATCTCTTTTTCCCTTCTAAACACCATGATTTACAATATAGCTATTGAAGAGGTTTCACACATGTCACATTACCGCCTTTGAGTACCCAGTTCATGTCCAGAGTGATTATTTCCAAAATTATTGTCATAGTGGATTCTTCCCTACCCAAATGGCACTCCCCTACTATTCGTGACAATCTTTTTACCATTAAAAAGTTCTTCTAGCCCTTATCTCCATTGCCTTTGGGTACTATATATTATAGATATAAGTATAATATAATATATAAAAGTATATAATTTTATATAAGTATATCTATAATATATCAATATATATTAAGTATATAAGTGTATCTATAATAAATATAAATATATATATATATATATATATATATATATATAGTTTGTTTGTTTGGTTGTTGGCAGTGCTCAGGTGGTACTCCTGACTCTGAACTCAGAAATCACATCTGGAAGACACAAAAGACCATATGGGATGCTTGGGATCAAACTTGGGTAGACCATGTGTAAGGCAAACACCTTACCTGCTATGCTATTGCTCCAGTCCCTCTATATTTTTATATCCTACAAATGAGTGAGATCATTCTATAATTATCCTTATCTCCTATGACTCATATCACTCAGAATAATGCTCTGCATATACATCCATGTATAAACAAAGTTCACAACTTCATTTTTATTACAGTTGCATCGTACTCTACTGTGCAGATGAATCAAAGTTTTTTTATTCAATTATCTGTTCTTGGCCATTTGGATTTTTCCTGATTCCAACTATTATGAAGAGTGCTGCAGTGGACTTAGGAGAGTAGAGGGCTTTTATGCATTGTTTTTTGCACCCTTAGGCTAAATTCCCAAGAGCAATATTAATGGGACAGGTGAGAGATCAATATCTAGTTTTTTGAGGAATGTCTATATTGTTTTCAAAAATGGCTGACCCAGTCTAAGTTTTTACCAGCAGATAATAAGAGCCTCTTTCCCCAGCATTTATGCCAGCACTGGTTGTTCTTGTTATTCTTGATGTGTCTTCTTGATGTGTCTCTGTGATATGAAGTGATACTGCATTATAGTTTTGATCTGCATGTCCCAGATGATTAAAGATATGGAACATTTTTTTCATGTGCTATTTGGGCATCGAAATTCACATGTTTGTAATCATGGCACTTAAGCAAATATGTTAAATATGTTTAAAATTTTTCATCTTTATCTCGTCTCATTTTTGATAGTTTTTCCTTTTAAGCTCTACCATGATTTGTATATTTGAAATATTAACCATTTATTAGGTGGCTACTGGGAGAATAGGTTCTCCCTTTCCTTGATAATCTTTGTAATTTGGCCCTAATTTATGTTGAGATGCAGAAGCTTCTTAAATTAATGTAGTTCTATTTGTTTGTCTTTGCTTCCACATGTTTGATCAATGGCATTTCATCTTTGAAGATAAAAAACCTTTAGCTACAATGGCATAAAGAGTTTTGTCTCTGTTTTTCTTTATATACTTAGTGGTTTCTGGTCTGATATCAAGGTTTATGATTTATTTTGATCTGAGCTTTGTGCAGAGTATCAGGAAGAGGTCTGTGTTTATTTATTTATTTGCATATAGTTGACCAGGTTTTCTAGCACCAATTATTAAAGAACTATCTTTACTACACTTAACATTTTTTTTTGCTCTGTGTGTGTGTGTGTGTGTGTGTGTGTGTGGTTTTTAGGTCACACTCGGCAGTGCTCAGGGGTTACTCGTGGTTACATGCTCAGAAATTGCTCCTGGCAGGCAAGGGGGACCATATGGGACGCCGGGATTAGAACCAATGACCTTCTGCAAGCGCCTTACCTCCATGCTATCTCTCCGGCCCCCTTTTGTGCTCTTTTAATAAATAAATTAATTCATTGTGTACCTGGGAATCTGCCTCAGGGTATTCAGTTCTAATCCACTGATCTGAACTTCTAACTTTATCCCAATACCATGCCATTTTAGTTACTACCACTTTGTAGTACAGTTTGAATCTGGGAAGGTGATGTCTCCATGTTATTTTCCCCACCAAGGACTCTTTAAGCTGTCTGTGTATGTTTGTTGTTCCATACGATTTCAAAAATATTTGGTATATTTCTTTGAAAAATGTCATGGGCATCTTTATAGAAACTACATTCAATCTATACAATGTTTTTGAGAGTATTGTCATTTTAGTGAAGTTAATACTATCAATCCATAAATAGCATATGCTTTTCTATTTCCTCATGCCTTTTCATGTCTCTTGAAATAGTGTTTTTTTAGTATTATTTCTATAGATCTCTTATTTCATTAGTTAAGTTGATTCTGGAGTGCTTTATTTTCTGAGGCACATTTATGAAATTTTTCTTAATGTCTCTTTCTTCCCTTTCACTATTTGTCTAAAGGAAAGTCATAAATTTTTGCACAGAAATTTTTTTAATTGTGCAGAGCATTTTTGTTTCTGATAGTTCTATTCGTTTATATTTTGTTTCTACTGTCTTTGCTAAAGTAGCCATCTTTTTGAAAATACTTCAGGAGTCAATCACATGTAGAATTCTGCTGATTTTTCTTCAACGTATTTTATTGGTTCTAGTACAATCTTAAGATTTTTGACCAACTCTGTGCTTGCCCTATGAATAATATGAGGAAAGATTATCCTTTCATTTTTTACTTTACATTTTTTATATCACTTTATTCAAGCATCATTTGTTGAAGAAAGTTACTGTTTTGATCCAGCCCCCCATGGAACATTTGGAAGACTATCATAAATTGAGAAAAATAAAATAAAAATGAAATTATAGGGTTGGAGTGCTAGCACAGTGATATGGGATTTGTCTTGCACGAGGCTGACCCAGGATGGTTCTGGATTCAATCGTAGGCATCCTATATAATTCCCTGAACATGTTAGGAATGATTTCTGAGCACAAAGCCAGGAGTAACCCCTGAACCACTGGGTATGGCCCCAAACCAATAAAAAATTGAAATAATATTAAACTTAAAAATTTTAATTAAAATAAATTGAATTTATTAGAATTAAGTACAAGGAGCAGAAATATATAATGTAGAGGTTAAGGCATAGTCCTTGAATACTAATTTCACCAGGTTTGGTCCTCAGCAAAACATACTTTAAAACACACCATGGCTGATCCATGATGATCGCCATAATAAGCCCTGAGCCCAGCATAGCTCTAGAAACCAAAGCAAAACAAACAAAATAAACATTTTCAGAAAAGAATATAATCTGAAGCAAAATATACAATAAAGTTTATAAATGGCAATCTGCATCTCACTCTTGAGCTGCTCTATAATGGACTTCACTTGAACTAATCAATATTTTAAAAAGCTTACTTGTTTTGACTTGAGAATTAAAATGTTTTCCCTAAAATAATGAAGATTATAATTTTAAAGTGGTAATGTTAAGCAATGGTAGATTATTGGAATAACAGGTCTTCATTTTATTCAGGATAATTTTTTTTGATGCTTATCACTCATTGGATGGAAGTGCCTTTGGATTAAAGCACCTTTTGAATTGGTGCCAAAGATCACCTATTCTCCTTCCCTGGGTGTGGTCTTGGGGTTCTCAATAAAGTCTGAGAGTGAGGAAGAAACAGCTTGTGGTTTTGTTTTTCCCAGACTGAACTTTCTGCTTTCTGGTATTTGGACTAGTGTAATCCCTTGAACCTGTTTTATCTCCATAACTGTGTGTGTATTATTTCCTGTGTTGACGTTTGCTTCCAGACCCATTGCACAATACCTTAGAATTGGGCAATGAGGCTTTCGCCTTAGAATATGGATTCTACAGTTTCCTGTTTCTGCAGTTCATAGACTCCCACTTCTTTCATGTATTTTAACATCTCTGGATCCTGTAGACATTTGAGACAAAAGTATACATAGAAAGTACATTTAGTAAGTAAGTGAATTCACATAATTTCTTTCTAGCTCGGTGAACTTTGTCATAGATTAGACAATAAGAAACAATCTCATGATTTTCAGTAGACTTGAGCAGAATTCTTTTCATTTAATAGAAGGGTGTGTTAAGTTGTACGCAGAAGGAGGCTGCTGGGAAGGGTGGCTCACTGATGATGGCTCACTGCCTAAGATAACCAGTAGGTCAGTCAGTACAAGGGACCTAGGTGTGATACAACTCTATTCCTTTGGTGTGGTGGATACCTGGTTCACCTGTCTGGTGCCCAGGTCTTCATGGCTGCACCTTTGGAAATTTGATGAAAGTGCTGGTAAAGTAACCCATGTTGGGCCCATACCCATAACCACTGTACTATCTACCCTCTCTGAACAATTTTTTGGTTTAGAAATATTTTCTCTGATGATATGAACAGACGTGACAGCTCAATGGAAAGACTGATGAAATAGTGTAGTAAGTGCTTGCTGTGAGTGCTGGATTAATTTGAAAGGCAACTGCATTAGAAATCTAGAGAAGAGCACAACTATCATAGATAAATGGAAACGAATGATTAATGTCTGCACATGGTTTCAAATATATATGCAGAGTCAGAGTGTTGTATTTTTCAAGTTCTCAGTGCTCGAGTCAACCAACACATGGTATATATATTATGTGTGGATCTGTGAGAAAGAGTTGGAATGGAATTACAGCTCTGATGCTCTGTTTTCACCATTTTAAAGATTAAAGGAAAATTGAATCTCTGGCCAAGATATCCCAGTATTTAATATGGTTGTTTCCTCAGTAAGTTTAAAGTATAATTATAGCATGCATAATTTTAGTCTGTAAAAAGCAACTTTGGATGAAGGTATATTATGACTAGCCAGTAAAAAGGAAGACTAGATTTAGGGTATTATTTGTAAGTAACATGTAAGTGTGCTTTTATTCTTGTATGTGTGTGTGTGTTTTGTTTACAACCACTCTAATCTATAACAGGGTTACTCCGGAATCCGTGCTTAGCAATATTTCCTGGCGCTGTGCTATTTCCTGGCTCTCTGTGCTCAGGGATCTCTCCTGGCAAGACTCATTACCATACAGGATCCCAGGGATTGAACTCAGGTTTGCCTCACCAAGGCAAGTCCCCTAGTCATAGTACTACAGCTATTGCTTACATGTAAATGTGAATGATAAACTCTACTAAAAGTTAGTTATACATACATTGAGAAAAAGGAAGCCATATCAAGAGTTAAATGTAAGATAGACACTATCAGGTTTATTTGGTGATACTTGTAATATCACTCAGAAAGTGAAGAACAATTGTAGGAAATAAGGGTAGAAAATAAGATTCCATGAGAACTATGTTATATAGATATAGATATCAGAATTGGAGGGTGCAAAGTAAGAGAAAAATTGGAATAACCAGTAGGAAGTTAGGAAATTAGGAAATGGCACTCAGATCAGTAAAATATGTACTACCATAGGGTTCTATTGAAATATTTTAGAACAGAAATATCATATTCTCTTCCCTTATTTAATATACAGATGATATAATACAAGACTGGATAAATCTCAGTTTATTACCTGTATATATTAGTTTATCGAAGAATATAATAAGCAAGCTATTTATTATTTATTGGATGACTCATTCTCTTCTTCAAAATATGATTATTAGCACTATTACAACATCATCAGGTATTAGCTATTTCATGTTACACAATGAAATGGGTTTAAAACATAAAACATTACTTGTTCAATGAATATCTATTTTTTTTGTTTTGTTTTGTTTTTGTGTTTTTTTTCTGTTTTTGTTTTTGGGTCACACCCAGCAGTGCTCAGGGGTTACTCCTGGCTCCATGCTCAGAAATTGCTCCTGGCAGGCATGGGGGACCATATGAGACACCAGGATTCGAACCGATGACCTTTTGCATGAAAGGCAAATGCCTTACCTCCATGCTATTTTCCGGGCCCCATGAATATCTATTCTTATAATAATTGCTATAAATTGAGAAGAATAAAGAACAGAATCAGGTTATAGCAGTGAGGATGGAGACTGCAGTGAAGTATAACTGAATAACTAAAATCTCATACAGATAGAAATATTTTCAAAAGTAAGAAATTCATTTCTTAAAGTCATCCATGTGTGGATTTCTTTTTATCTTTAAATGATACTAAATTCTCAATAAAATCAGCTCGCTTTGGCCCCATCATTTATCCCAACCCCCATCTGGGAAAACCTTAGAAAAGACTAGCTTGAGAATTACACAAGGTAGAAGTTAAACCATGTGGAACCAGGATCAATGAGTAAATATAAGAAATAGAAAGAGGACAAAGGACACATCATTGCAAAAGATTAACAGTTAGAAGTGAATTTGAAACCAATTTTCAGTTACTCTCTCCTGTCATACCAAATGCATTTGAGGTCAGGCCACTAGATGAGAGAATTTTGCTAGTTAGCTAATTCCTGCCTTCATTTTCTAGAAGCCAAGGAGTTGGAATCTGACTACAAAAAAACCTGGTCTCCTTAATAACTGTTTCCCACTACTTCCTCCATGCAAATAGTGACTGCCATCACATTCCCTCAAGTCTTGTTAAATATTTACTAATGGAATAGTTTTAAAAACGTGGTTCCAGGACTTAGAATAGGCAAAGACTTATTTTTGATTTCCTATAGCATTGTGAAAGATCTTTTATTCCCTTTCAAGAATCAAACAATGCACGTTCAATTGTATTCCAGATGTTAATGTATTATGCAAATGCATTTCTTAAATGGGCAGCCTCTTTTTACATGTGGCTGTTTAAATTTTAATGAACCAAAGTTAAAATTAAAATAGTTTCTCTGTTGTATTTGCCACATTTTCAAGTGCTTACTATAACGAATGCCAGCATACCAGACAAAGCAAATGTGGCAGGTGGTTGGATGGCAGGAGAACCTCTGGATACTATTTCAGGGAGCCATAAAACAAAGAACTGTTTAATCAGATGATAAATTCCAAAAATTTGTAATTATACTGCCACTTCTGAAGATGGACCAGATCCCTTTTGGGAGAAACCACAAGAGTTCAGTCCTCCTTGAAAACTCCCTGCAACTAACTATCCTTAGCAGAAGCAGAAACAGCTTGGTAGAAACAAATAGCAACCTATATCATCACTTTCCTAAAGTAGTTTTGGGTATTCCAATTCTGGGAGTGTAATTTCTTTTCCATGATCTGGATTTACATGTGCCTTTTTTCTTTTTCTTTTTCTTTCTTTCTTTTTTTTTTAGGCTCAACATTTTTCTTTACATTGGGACATTCCCACTCTCTGAAGACTTCCCCCTTCTTAGAATTAGTAGCTGTCTTTAATAAAACAATTTTATTTCACTTCTATCTTTCTCAGAAATTCTGTTATGGAATGAAAGACAAGTGTCTGGATCCCGATGAAATGCAGGACCCCCTTCTCCTTTTTCCGTGAAGAGACATAATTTTGTCTTAGCTTGAACACCTTGGCTCCCTGAAAATCCAGGTTGTAGGACTCAGCTCCCACACTGAAGACCCCTGTTTCTGGTTGTTTTTATGAGTACGACGGGATTCTAGTATCAAAGCCAAGCAAGAATTTGTGCAGACTTTATCAATTGTGACCTCCCTGGGCACTCTTTTCACTAGCAACACAGGAAGAGACCATTCTATCATTTCTGATCATTCTACTAACCAGTACTATTTTATTTATCCTGCCCTTGATATATTCCCAAATATGAACGCTCTCAATCTACTAATTTGTAAATATAATCTAAAAATGAACTAATTTGTTTTCATGAATATTATAGTGACTGACTGATATGTTACTTAAAACAAATCATTCATTTTATTGTAGTTTTGGTCACATGATCTAAATGGCCCCTGAACTACAATTAAGTTGCTACCAGGAATTCATACCTTTCTAGACACGAAGTTTCTTTTCTTTGCAGATTGTAGAGGCTGCCTGCATTCCTTGACTCTTGGCTCTCTTCCTTCATCTTCAAGGTCAGCAACTTCGTCCTAAGACACTTGCTTCCAGCAATCTCTTTCTTTTTGCTTCCCTCTTCTACTTTTACGGACACTTGCAATAACATAGGACCCAGTGGGATAATCCAAGATAATCTCTACATATCAAGGTCAGTTGATTAGTCACTTTAATTTCATCTACAGCCTTAATTATCTTTTTTTTTCTTGTACCATAGTCCCAGGTTTAAGGAATTAAGAAATTAATCTGTGTCTTTGAGTTGGGCTCTTATGCTACCTTGATGAGTAAATGTCATAAATTAGATAATCACTTCATAATAATTTATAAGGAAAAATATTCAAATACTTTACAGGTAAATATTAATTCGTTCCTGATTTAACAAAAGTCTGATTGCCTTTAAAATATTTTAAATTGATTAATTACAAGAAGTATATATTATTAATACCTTACTTATACTTAACATTTTCAGATAATTGAGATGAAAACATCTGAGAGTTGATATGTATGAACTCATAAATAAATGTAAATATTAATAGAAGCATGTAGTATTGAATGTATTTGAAGGATATAGAGCATATAATCTGGGAAAATGATGTTCTTTTCCAATCATATTCCCAAGTTCACTTTTGAAATTTCTCTGAACTTAAGTTTCTCATGTAAATTAAAGGGGACAAGATTTAACTTCCTTTTAAGTTCCTTTTATCTCCTAAATGTTTTCTTTATGAATTAAGGTCTATTAAATATATATTTGTAAAATCAGTTTTTGAACCATTTTATAAAAGTATTTCATATTTTCTCAAATCACAAAACTTAGAGGTTATTTAATCAGATTAAAGAAATCATGTTTATATTTTTTACTAGATAAAACATACTATAATGAAGAGATTAAGAAATTGATTTAATATAGATAATTTGAGGCCATGAACTTAATTGAATATAATGCTTTATTGTGAATCAGGATTAGAAGATGAATAACAAAAGAATATTCATTTTGGTGGGTTATATTTGTACTAATTATTATTCTGAAACCTATTTCTCATTTAATATTGCTACTTGATTAAGTTAAATGCTTTAAATGATTTAACATCATTATCATTATTAAAAAAGGCAGTGATATTAAACATCTGTCAAATTTATCATATTTTGTCCAAATAAACTTTACAATTAAAATGTTTATAAACAGCTGAGACTCAATTGTGGGCAATGAAATGTATTCTTTAGCAGCAATTCATTGAAAGATCATTTCAAAGAATAAGGTAAAATCTATTTCTCATTCTGCTTAAAGAAGATTTCTTTAACTTACCTGTGGGTCTTAGAATTCTGAAAAGTGCCTGTTCTTACATCAAGATATTTTAAAATAATTTCATTTAAAGACTATTACTCTAATGGCCAGAGTGATAGTATAGCAGATAAGGAACTTCCTTTGTATATAGCCCAACCTAGTTTGATTTCCAGAATTGCTATTATTCCCCATTGCCAGGAGTGATTACTGAGTATAGACACAGAAGTAATCCTGAAACACAGGTGGATGTGGCCCAATGCTAACCTCCAAACAAATAAAAAGTTCTATCTTAGAAATCAATTATACTGTTTAAAATACTGAATTTAATTTTCTAAATTGTGTTAGTGATTTAGCAGTGCTGAATTCCTTAAAATACACTAACTTGAATATATCTTTATTCAAAAACTATGAATGAAATATACGTGTACTACTGATTAAAATTTTCCTTTTATAGTATTGAAAATTAATTAGTTATATATCTATATCACTGTTTCTCTCTTTATATAATATATAAACTTAAATTTGGTCTAAGAAATTCTGTCAGATATTTTGTAGCTTGTTAAAGATGTAATATTTATTAAAATTCTATTATTAGTTGGTTCAATTCCTGGAAAGTTTTATAATTTTCAGTATCAATTGCATTATTGAATCACTCAATCATTTATTTATCTTTCCTATTTTTCAAGGATATTATTGTTGTTAAGCACCAGAAAATATTATAATAAGTATATTCCATTGGAGGGAATAACCTGGCAGGCCATGATAAAACTTTATGGAAATTTCTATTAAAAGTGTAGGTAGTTCTATTGAAACTAAAGTGAAAGAATATCTAAAGTTTGAGAGAAAAAAAGAGGTAAGTGTTGCCATTAAAAAGAGGTTATTGAAACTACATCATGATGTACATAAATGAGTTACTGATTATTTTTCCATCACTCTTTTATTCCCACATTGACAACATGTAAAAAGAAATCCATATCATTTCCAGGTATTTAAAATATATTTGAGAAATAGACAAAAATAACTTTAAGACAGCTG
>PVKC010021333.1:0-18260 GCA_004027635.1 Crocidura indochinensis | reverse complement strand
CAAATGGCCAAAAGACACATGAAAAAATGCTCCACATCACTAATCATCAGGGAGATGCAAATCAAAACAACTATGAGGTACCACCTCATACCACAGAGAATGGCATACATCACAAAGAATGAGAACAAACAGTGTTGCCGGGGATGTGGAGAGAAAGGAACTCTTATCCACTGCTGGTGGGAATGCCATGTAGTTCAACCTTTATGGAAAGCGATTTGGAGATTCCTCCAGAAACTTGAAATCGAGCTCCCATACGATCCAGCTATACCACTCCTAGGAATATACACTAGGAACACAATAATACAATACAAAAACCCCTTCCTTAACCTATATTCATTGCAGCACAATTTACCATAGCAAGACTCTGGAAACAACCAAGATGCCCTTCAACAGACGAATGGCTAAAGAAACTGTGGTACATATACACAATGGAATATTATGCAGCTATCAGGAGAGATGAAGTCATGAAATTTTCCTACACATGGATGTACATGGAATCTATCATGCTGAGTGAAATAAATCAGAGAGAGAAAGATGCAGAATAGTCTCACTCATCAATGCGTTTTAAGAAAAATGAAAGACATTCTTGCAATAATAATTTTCAGATTGGGGCCCGGGAGATAGCATGGAGGTAAGGCATTTGCCTTTCATGCAAAAGGCCATCGGTTCGAATCCCGGTGCCCCATATGGTCCCCCGTGCCTGCCAGGAGTAATTTCTGAGCATGGAGCCAGGAGTAACCCCTGAGCACTGCCGGGTACTCAAAACAAAACAAAAAAAATTTTTTTCAGACACAAAAGAGAAAAGAGCTGGAAATTACAGCTCACCTCATGAAGCTCATCACAAACAGGGACAAATTTAGTTAGAGAAATAACTACATTTTGAACTATCCTAATAATGAGAATGTATGAGGGAAATAGAAAGCCTGTCTAGAGTACAGGCTGGGGGTGAGTGGGGAGGAGGGAGATTTGGGACAATGGTGATGGGAATGTTGCACTGGTGATAGGTGATGTTCTTTACATGAATGAAATCCAAACACAATCATGTATGCAATCAAGGTGTTTAAATAAAATATATTTATAAGAAAGGGAGTAAAGCAGAAAAAAAGAAAAAAGGAAGGAATGAAGGTAGGAAGGAAGGAAGGAAGGGAAAGGAAAGGAAAAATATAATTCCATATATTTCTCCTCCAGCACAAGCCCTATATATTTTATATCCTCAATCTCAGGGGATATTTTAGGCATAAATTGTATGTAGCATAGTACTCATGTACACTCATGCAGAAAAAAATTATCTTTACAAATTATCTGAACCTTGTCTGAATAAGTTCAGAGAAAATTTTTTGTAGATGAGGGGTCACACAATTAACTTCTTTGTGCTTTGTGGGGCACATGATCAAACTAGGGTCAGCTGCATGAAATAAAAGCATCTCATCTCTTGTACTATCTGTCTGGCTCTGAACAAATATTTTTTATCTGTAGTCTTTATAAAAAATCTTAGCTGGCATTTATAGAAGGAGATTTAAATAATTTTCATTAAAGAATAAATAGTATTGTGTTCATACACTTTGTTTTAGAGATCTAAACATTATACCTTTGGGATATTGTACAATTGGAATTAATATATAATTCTTTTATTTAATTTCATTTAAACAACTTGATTACATACATGATTTTGTTTGGGTTTCAGTCATGTAAAGAATACCACCCATCACCAGTGCAACATTCCCATCACCAATGACCCAAATCTCCCTCTTCCCCAACCAACCCCCACCTGCACTCTAGACAGGCTTTCTATTTCCCTCATACATTCTCATTATTAGGATAGTTCAAAATGTAGTTATTTCTCTAACTAAATTTGTCCCTGTTTGTGATGAGCTTCATGAGGTGAGCTGTAACTTCCAGCTATTTTCTCTTTTGTGTCTGAAAATTATTATTGCAAGAATGTCTTTCATTTTTCTTAAAACGCATTGCATCTTTCTCTCTCTCTCTGACTTATTTCACTCAGCATGATAGATTCCACGTACATCCATGTATAGGAAAATGTCATGACTTCATTTCTCCTGACAGCTGCATAATATTCCATTGTGTATATGTACTACAGTTTCTTTAGCCATTCCTCTGTTGAAGGGTACCTTGGCTGTTTCCAGAGTCTTGCGATGGTAAGTAGTGCTGCAATGAATATAGGTGTAAGGAAGGGGTTTTTTGTATTGAATATTTGTGTTCCTAGGGTAAATTCCTAGAAGTGGTATAGCTGGGTCGTATGGGAGCTCGATTTCCAGTTTTTGAAGGAATCTCCATATTGCTTTCCATAAAGGTTGAACTAGACGGTATTCCCACCAGCAGTTCCTTTCTCTCCATATCCCCGACAACAATGCTTGTTCTCATTCTTTGTGGTGTGTGCCAATCACTGTGGTGTGAGGTGGTTCCTCATAGTTGTTTTGATTTGCATCTCCCTGATGATTAGTGATGTGGAGCATTTTTTCATGTGTCTTTTGGCCATTGTATTTCTTCCTTGTCAAAGTGCCTGTCCATTTCTTCTCCCCATTGTCACACTTGTATTGTGGGTTTTTCTATGTGTCGTGGTTGTATATATTGGCTAAATGATGTGCGAGGCCTCAGAGTGAAGCGGAGCCTCCATGCTCCTCTGGCTCCTCCCTTTCTGTGCGTGTAAACTCACCTCCAGGAAAAGTTGGCCGTCTGCAGATGAGCCACACACAGAATGAAATCAGGCTGAAAATGCAGCACAGCACAGAGGACAGGCAGATAGGGGTGCTGGCATCTGAGTTCTGGCAGAGTTCAGAGGCTCCTCCCTTTCTGGGCATGTAAACTCACCTCCAGGAAAAGCTGGGCGTCTGCAGAAGAGCCACACACAGGATGAAATCAGGCTGAAAATGCAGCACAGCACAGAGGAAAGGCAGATAGGGGTGCTGGCATCTGAGTTCCAATTTTAATTAAATTTCCTCTGAAGCAGGCAGGCTTACTGGCAGGAACACTGATGAAATCCAGTCTCAGACAGCTGGAAACCACATGGCCCAAGATGGCTTCTGCGCTCTTCTGACTCCGGGCAGAAACCAGCAGGAATCAGTGTTTGTACATCCCAACCCACCTCTCTGACCAAATATTTTAACCTTTCAGGGTCTCAGCTTCTTGACATGTAAAATTAAGAAAATATTGATAGTATCTACTTCATATGATTACTGCAAGATGGGATGAGGTAGCCATGTAGAACACTTAGAATAGGCTCTGTCATGTTCTAGAATATGAGTCCAATATAAATGCAAAGTGCTCATTCTCGCTTAAGTTTCAATATACACCATATATTGGAGTCACTAAAATTTTTATACTAATACACAGTCATGTAAAATAACACTGTATTAGTAAAATATTTTCTAATCGCACTAGAAAGCACATGATATAAATTCTTTCTTGAACACCCTATATGTATACTTAAACATTTAATTTTTTTGTGAATGGCATCTCAAAGTGTTTCTCTTTACCAAAATTAAAATTCTGTACTCATTAAACTCTCCTTTCCCTCCCCCACCAGCTATGCCCATCAACATTTTATTTTCTATCTATAATTTTTTTTTGGAGTTTTGGGCCACACCTGTTTGATGCTCAAGGGTTACTCTTGGCTAAGCACTCAGAAATCACCCCTGACTTGGGGGGACCATATGGGATGCCGGGGGATCAAACTGCAGTCGTTCCTTGGCTAGCACTTGCAGGGGAGACACCTTACCTCTAGCTCCACCTCGCTGGACCCTATTTTCTTTATTTTTAATATAATTTTTATTTTTATCATAGTGGCTTACATATTATTGACAATAATATTTTAGGTACATATTTACATAAAATCAGGGGGATTCCCATCATCAATTTGTCCTCCCTACACCTCCATTCTCGTCTTACCTCCCCTATCCTCCTCCCTCACCCCTGCGGCTGCTAGAATATGTGGTCCCCTCTGTACCTAGCTTACTACTTAGTAGTCTTACCCCTGTTTGGTCTTGGTACCTCCCTTATTTCCCACTCTAACTGGGAGGCAGGCAAGATAATTCAAGTTATGTGGTTTTGTTTGAAGAAGAGAAAAGTAATAAACTAGGGTAAAAATCAAATATGTCGAAGATGGGTGGAATCCTTCTAGAGACTGTCATCATTGGTTTGAAAGACAAAGGGGAAAAATAAGGTGAAACACCCCAACAGTATAAACAGAAGTGTCAAATAAAATATCCAGTGAGCACTCCAACAATAAAGATAAGCACCACAAGAAAGTCATGGTCTTGAGATAAAAAAACAAAAAAACAAAAAACATGGGAGAGCACATAAAGAAAGAAAAGAAAAGAAGAAAAAAATATAGATGGAGACAACAACTTCAATAATCACATCAGAACAGAGAAATTGACAAAAAGTAGGTAGGTAAATGAAAATAAATAAAAATAAAAAATGTTTTGTGCTTTTTGCCTTTTTTTTTCCCTCCTGCACAGGCACAGTAAATATTGGGGACATTCAAAAAGGAATTCTCTTGGCCTAAGAGATACGGGGTTCTCCACCCTTGGAGTATATTGTCATGGGATTAACTGTAGACTCCATTCAGGTTCATTTACTCTCCTTTTGGTGTTTTCGTGGTGGTTGGAAGACTTCTGCTCCATCCTGTATAATCAGACCTCTGTATCTAGAGACCTCAGTATATGCACAGGTCAAGGAGTGGAACTTATGATGTAGTCTTTCTTTTTTTTTTTTCTTTTTTCTTTTTTTTTTTTTTTTTTTTTTTGGTTTTTGGGTCACACCCGGTAATGCTCAGGGGTTACTCCTGGCTATTCGCTCAGAAGTCGCTCCTGGCAGGCACGGGGGACCATATGGGGAACTGGTGGATCGAACCGCGGTCCATCCTAGGTTAGCGCAGGCACCTCCAGCGCCACCGCCCGGCCACTGATGTAGTCTTTCTTTGTGGTTCTAGAAGTTCTGTTCCCTCAGTGTCACTTTAATTCGTCTTCTGTGGTTGGTAGTCTTGGTCTTTGCGCTGATCCTAGGATGGAACCTTGGATAGTGTCTTTTGTTTGTTTCCAGATGACCCATTCTGTTGCAATTGTCTCAGACAAACCTTTGGAACTGGAGATCATGGTTGGTGTACAGGTCGTAGCTCAAACCCTAGACTATGGCTTTTTTATTGATCCCAGGATACATACAGTCCGGTCATGGTTCTAGCAGCCCGTCATCTGTAAATCATGATCTTGGCTTTTGGACAGCCCAAAGGGTGACAAGTCTTCTGATTTTGGTGAGGTAGGATAAGCTGCTCTTAGGTCAAGTTGTTCCCATTTTCCTTGTTGTCAGGGTATCATATTAGAGCTGGCACTTGTTGGTGGCCCAGCAGTATTAAGGATGTCCGGGATGGGATTTGTTTCCTGTAGCTGTTGTGAAGAACATTGTCATTTCTATGTCTGGGATCCAGGATTCAAGGCTGGATGAATGGTGTCTAATCACCTGGGGTCTATGTTGGGTCCACATGACATATTTTCAAGGTGGGAGATATCCTTGTATTGTAAACAAGTATGAGTCCTTATCCCTAGTAGATAAGAGCTCGTTTTTATACGTAAGATTTCTTCTTCTTCTTTTTTTTTTTTTTAGTGTGTCTTTGCAGGGAGAAATGGTGCTACATTATATTGCCAGTGCATTTGGGGGTAGAAAGAGAAGAAAACAGAAACAGGTCACACACCCAAAAAGATAAAAATAGGTTTAAAACTAGATTACTCTAGGTATCTGATTCTAGAGAATCACACAATATTTGTGTTTCTTCCTTTGTTTAATTATAACTCAGCTAACTATAATAGTATTGAACTTTTGGTATAAATATACAAAATTACTATACCCAACTAACACTAAAGTGCCCATGACTCTCTACTATTGTTCCTCTACCACTCTAATCTGGCATTCTTTCATTTCCTTCTCCATCACAATTTGGTAATTGACCCTGTAGTTTAGTGCCAAGGATTTATCATTGTTTAGTATTATCTAATCTCTTGTTCTTACTTTCACTAGTCCCTCTGATTTATTCGCTTAAATTATCAATTCCACCCATGTTAAAGAAAACTGAATGATTTCACCTTTTATTATTGTTACAAAGTAAGTACTCTACTGTGTATATATACCAAAGGTTTTATTCTGAAGGGCAGGTACACCCAGTGATGCTCAGGAGTTACTTCTGGACCTGCACTAAAGTACCACTACTGGGGCCAAAGTGATAATACAGCAGTGAGGGCATTTGTCTTGCATGCAGCTGACCCAGTCTTAATTCCTGGCATACCACATAGTTCCCTGAGTCCATCAGGAGTGATTCTGACCACAGATCCAGAAATAAGCCCTGAGCACTGGCCCCAGAACAACCACAACAAAAGAATAACTCCTGTGGTGCTCAGGGAACTATATGGGATGATGAGGATATATATGCCATATATGCAAGGCAAGTATCTTATTTGATATATTATCTCATCGGCCCCATACTACAGTTTCTTTATGCTTTCATCTGTAGTTGGACATTTGGGTTGTTTCTATATCCTGGATATTGTACTAAGTACTGATATGAACAAAGATAGTTTATAACACTGGGGGATAATTTTTAAGAGTTTATCTTTATTTAAGCACCATAATTACAAACATGTTTGTAGCTGGGTTTTAATTATAGAAAATAATGCCCCCTTTCACCAGTGCAATATACCCATCACCATTGCCCTCCATTTCCCTCCTCCCCCACCCCTTTCCTGTATTTGAGACAGACAATATTTTTCTCTCAATTACTACCATTGTCATGTCAGTATAGTTCTTTCTCTAACTGAACTCACCACATTTTGTGGTAAGCTTCATATTGTGGGCCGGTCCTTCCAGCCCACATCTCTATTGTCTTTGTGTATTATTACAATACTGTCTTTTATTTTTCTTAAAACCCAAAGATGAATGAGACTATTCTGTGTCTATCTCTCTCCTATCTCCTATATCCCTCTGACTTATTTCATTCAGCATAATAGTTTCCATGTCCATCTATGTATAGGAAAATTTCATAGCTTCATCTCCCCCGAAGGATAGTATTCCATTGTGTAGATGTACTACAGTTTCTTTAGCCACTTATCTGTTGTCAGGTATCTGGGCTATATCCAAGTTCTGACTATTGGTAATAGCACTGCTATGTATATAGGTGTGCAGACAGCATTTTTGTGTTGTGTTTTTGTGTTTCTAGTGTATATCCCTAGGAGTGGTATAGCTGGTTAATATGGAAGCTCAATTTCCAGTTTTTTGAGGAATCTCCATATTGTTTTCCATAAAGGCTAGACTAGATGGTATTCCCACCAACAGTGAATGAGAGATCCTTTCTCCTCAAATCCCCACCAACACTGATTAATCTTGTTCTTTGAGATGTGTATCAATCTTTGTGGCATGAGATGGTACCTCATTGTTGTTTTGATTTGCATCTCCCAGATGATTAGTGATGTGGAGCAGTTTTTCATGTACCTTTGGCCATTTGTATTTTTTTTTTGAGGAAGTCTGTTCATTTTTTCTCCCTAATTTTTGATGGGGTTAGATGCTTTTCTCTTATTAAGTTCTGCCAGTACCTTGTATATCTTAGATATTAGCCCCTTATCTGGTGAAAATTGAGTGAATAGTTTTCCCATTTGTGGATGGCCTTTGTATCCTCATTTCTTTTTACTTTTTGGGGGGGGGGTTGGGCCACACCCGGTGACGCTCAGGGGTTACTCCTGGTTATTCACTCAGAAGTTGCTCCTGGCAGGCACGGGGGATCATATGGGGAACCGGGGGATCGAACCGCGGTTCATCCTAGGTTAGCGCAGGCAAGGCAGACACCTTACCTCCAGTGCCACCGCCCGGCCCCTTCTTTTTACTTTTAAGTGCAGAAGCTTCTCAGTTTAACATAGTCCCATTTCTCAATCTCTGCTTCTACTTGTTTGAACAGTGGTGTTTTCTCTTTGAAAATGCCTTTAGTCTCAATGTCAAGGAGTGTTTTACATATGTGTCCTCTATACCTTATGATTCTGGGTCTGATATTCAGATCTTTAATTCATTTGGATTTGACCTTTGTTCATATATTAGATGGAAGTCCGAGTTTGCCTTTTTGGCATGTGACTGACCAGTTTGGTTACATGAGGACAAAATGAATGCCTTGAGGGGCCTTAAAGGAGGCCCATCTAATTTAACTGAAGCTCAGGTACGTGTTGGGCTTTTATTCCTTTTAGGCCTCGACCCTTCAGAATGAGTTTAGGGTAAGGACTGCCAGTTCCACATTGAATTCCAGGAGCTCTCAAATGAATTTCTACTGTTCCTTTCAAAGTCTTTCTACTTCCACCTGTAATTGTTCATATATGCTCCTTTTTGCTGTCTCATGAGTTTTAATTAGTGATGTAGATGCCCAAGGAGAGCCGCTGGAGGGCCTCTCCCTTCCCAGCTCCGTTCATCTGCCAGATAATTAACATATATAATATATTATATTATATATTTATATCTAATATTACATATTAGTATTAGTTAGATATTAGTTACATATTAGATATTAGAAAAATGGATAGAATCATATCCTATAGAGTTCTTGACAATTTTGTACTTGGACTGTGCTGACGGTACTCAGCAGCCACCAAAGCAATACCCAGTTCTTTGGAGACCAGGGATTAAGATGGACAGATTATTCATAAACTCTGATGTAAGATTTCTTTTGCAAGACAGGAGAAGCAGGAGTAATCATACAAGGGTCTGTGCTGTTACAAACTATGGCTTCTATCATGAAATGAAATTTCCAAAGCCAAAGCATATCAACAAGAAGTACAGATTTATCACAAAGCCTCCTGCTCAGGATCCTACAATTAAGTAATTCCATGTAGAGACTAAAAGAATATTGCCTATATGTTTTTCACTCAACTGAACATCACTGTATTCATAGTCATAGAGACATTTTTCTTAGGGATAATGGAAAAAATTCTAAGCCTGATAGGTTATGCAAGTTAATATATACACAGTATATTCTTTTTATATTTATTTTTATGAGATGAATAAAGTATTAATATGAGAAAGATAATCAATTTCAATTTTGTCATTAGTGTTGAGTACAAGCTGCTTCTTCAAAGATATCTTCATCAGACTTGAATTATTCTGTAATTCTATTTCCCATGTCTTATCCTTCAAAATGATGTTAAAGCTAATTTATTGTTCCAGGCATGCATTTTTATAATCACTAAAGGAAACAGTGATTAAATTAACTTGATAAATCTATTCCAGAGGTGAATATGAGATAGCATCAGACACCTCTTAATTCCCATGAAAACTCTCCAAGTGAGAAGACAAGTACTCAGATTGCCAAAACCTCCTTTAGAAAAGGACAATACACAGACAAGTTTGTCGATTAGTTTCAGAAAATTGGCTGTAAAAATCTAATAATGCCAGAATTGCTTGAAATACAAAATTAAAAAATGTGAATGTATAAAACTTGCCATTAATTTGTGAATGTATCTTGGGAAAAGCCATTATGAATTTTTTATTTCTTAAATTTATGAATTTTTATTTATGAAAGGCATTGCTAATGACTATAAATTATTTTAGTCTATATGCCCTTTCCTATTTTCTTTGAAATTTTGACTCCTGAAGGTTTTTATGTATTCTCCAAAAAAAAATGTCAAAATACCAGAAATTGTTCATTTTATGATTACAGAATCAGTCAAGTACTCCTAAATGAGAAAAAAAGCAAGTTACTTACAATTAAATAGTCCACACAGAACAATTACTCATTTCCATTCTTTTTTTTTTAATCAAATATCCTCCAACAAAGAAGCTGAGAAAAATCTCTTTCAAATTTGCCATCCTTGAAAATTCACTCCAAATATAAAATCTAGGGAGCTATTCTGAGATAGATAGTAATTAGAGTACCAGATAAGAAACTGAAAGATTCAATAGATCTTGTAATCAACTCCAAATCTGTACAACTTATTTGTAGATCAGTGTCCATTCCACACGATAAAAAAATTATAGCACAGTGCGGCACATAGATAATTATATTCCTGTTGGAAATGGAACTTCATTGTCCAAAGGAAACAGAATCAGTGCCCTTAGATATGGAAGACACAATTCACAAGACAGCCAATCTGAAATTTACCAATCATATTACTCTTCGAATGGTTCATACCTGTCTATGAGACAGGAAAATATTCAGTGCAAATGTGTCATGGAGTGACATAGCATGGTATGTTAAAGCCACTAAAATTAATAAGTTAAAGATGCTGAATACTGAAAGTTATATACAGTTGAAATTAGATACTGCCTAAAACAGTTGAAATCAGATAAATTCAAGATGGCAGACTATGACCATTAGATGACCGACCCTCAATTCATTATATACTAACGATATATATTGATATTTTTAAAAATAACACCTACTGGGGACAGAGCAATAGCACAGCAGTAGGGCATTTGCCTTACATGTGTCTGACCTGGGATAGACCTGGGTTCGATCCCAGCATTCCATATGATTCCCCAAGCCTGCCAGGAGCAATTTCTGAGTGCAGAACCAGGAGTAGCCCCTGAGCTCAGCCAGGTGTGACCCAAAAAACAAACTAAAAAAATCACACCTACTACAACATGGGGGTTTGTAATTGCCATAGTAATCCCTGACAAAATGTACAATTATGGCTAAAATATGGGTGGCAGGGGTAAATGACTGTATAGTGGTTAAGGATATATGGTAGGCATGCACCTGATTCAAGTTCAACTCCCAGAACCACATCGTTTCAATAATTTTCAGGTAACACCTGGAAGCCTCTGAACACCAGAGAATGAGATCTTGGACACTCTCAGCATTCCACACTTGACAATTATATCCCCAGTACTATCATCACATCCTCAGGCCTAGAATAACATTTGGGTTCCCCAGACCTCCTGAGTGATGTTATGTTGAGACCTCCATGTATATATATGGGTGGTACCTGGTTACGCAATATTTGTCCCACTATGTACCTTCCTTCATAGAAATCGTATGCCTAATTCTGCTCCTTATTAGTTCATTCCATTCCTAAACATATACAACCTAAAAATTTGTTTTAAAACAGAGCTATCTATCTTGAATAAGTCCTCTTTCTGACATTGATGTGTACTTCTGCCTTTTATTTTATTTATTTTTTAGACCATACCTGGTCACACTAAGGGGTAACTTCTGACTCTGTTTCAGCAGAGAGGGGAGGATGTACCTCTCACAAGTGCTCAGGACTATGAAGTGTCAGAGATTGAACACAGTACCCTTGTTGGCATAGTATGCACTCAGTCTCTTGTGCTATTCTCTAGCCTTACTTTTGCTTTTAATGAATGGCTTATCCGACTTATCTGACTCACTCCTGAATTCTCTTTTGTGACATAGTCAAGAACTTGGAGCCTGAGGACCATATTAGCAAAATCTTTGGTCTTATCTCAGTTTTGTTACAATAGGTACATATTAAAATCCCCCAAATATATGCCAAACAAATGAACAAACAAAACTACAGGCTTGTTCTTCTCCTTAGATGTTCCAAGATTCTCATTTAATTGGTTTGACATAGAGATTACTTCTAATATGCAGCCAGACAAGAGCAGTGCCTTATTTTTGATATTTAATTACATTTTAATTATTTTATTACCAAAATAATAAATATGAGAGAGTCAAGACACCAAACTCATAATAGGTAGAAGTTTGTCATCCTTAATTATCTTGTACCATGAAGGGCCTATGGAAACTGAATAGTCAAATTTCTCTCACACCAACTACATCCAAACTGATGGAGATGTTAATTTTAGGAAATTTTAAAAACTGCTTTCAAAACTCCTCTTCTATGTATGAATAGATTTGTCAGTTTGGTTCTTTTTTTTTATTTTTATTGAATCAATAGAAATGGCTTCTTGATTTAATAAATTGGCCAGGGGCTGTAAGCCTACATTTCTAATGAAGTGCTACCTCATACATTAGATGATGAGTAGCAGGGTACATGGATATTAACAGTCTCACTGGCCTGAACATAAATGCCAAATAGTTCTATCTTTCCTGAAAACTCAATTTTGTATATAACACATGCTATTTTTTGGGAAAAAGGATAAAAATGCTGGCAAACTTACCTCTTTTTATTTTCAATAGTCTCAACACTCCAATAGTTAGAATTGTTAAGTTCAATTGTATTTCTTTTCATGGAACCAAATGTTATCAATTTAATGGAAGTAAATTGCTTAATCCTAAAAACAAAGCAAAAAAACACAAAACTTCCCCTGGGTGATGTTGCTCAGGAAGAAATGAAATTCCATTATGTAGCACAATGTGATTTAAACCAGTTTTGTCTGGAAAAAATTATTGTCCCAACTGTTGTGAACACAAAACCAGTTTTTCTGATGCAGAAAAAAAGCACCCAGAAAACCATCAAGTTCATTGAACTGCATTGGTTGTGCAAGTAGAGGCAAGGCTGGGAAGCTATACACAGTCTCAGGAAAGGAGCAGGAAGTCTGCTTTAGAATGTCTGTGGGTTTTAGTTCCAATTATTCTCTTTAGAGAGTACCTTTTTCCTTAAAAAGAATGAAATATTAAGAAAATAAAAATACCCTTCATTTCAGAATGACTTATTGAGGAGTTCTAGGTTGTTGTTTTCCCTTCTGTTTTAAACTACATTTTAAATATAAACAACACAAACAGTGCATTAAATATTGCACAAGGCTCTTCCTGTGCATACCTGTGTTTATTGAGGACAGTTGGGTAGCCCAAGAGCTCACAAGGTCAACATAAACTCTATGTGAAACTATTTTCATTCTATCCTTATTTAAACATTTATGCAACTTAATTTAACTGAGGAATAAGGACATTTTATTTGGGATGTGGAGAGAAAATTCAGTCCAAAGCATCTCTATCTGCAAAGGGAAATAAAACTGAGAGGGGTAAATGATTCCCTGGTCATTTTTAAATGATCGTTATGAAATGCCATTCTTGCAAACACTGGGACTAATTCATCTTCTTTGGTTTTTACCTCATGAAGGAAGTGGAAAGAATTGTTCTCAGAGGAGACATACTAAAAATCTTTGGAGAATTTCATCAGAACCAAGACTCAAGGAAAGAACAGTTTGTCCTACACTGAGCAGTCTCAGAAAAATAGTATCATATATTTTTGGTCTCTTCACTTAATTTTATTTCTAGAGTCAAAGGGAAGATTGATAAGAGTAGAACAAGATGAAAGATGGAAAAAAAAACCCAAAATTTTTATCCTTAAATTCATCAAATAAATATTTTTAAGTGGTAAATTCACTGACTGGTTATTTGAACAAAATTTATTGATCCTCTGTTGCAGTGTAAGGACTATGATCATTATTGGGAATTAGTGGTCCCATAATGATACAAGTGTTATCCTCATGCAGTTTGTGTTCCAAAGTTAAGGAAGGATAAATAATAAAAAAGAAACAAAAATATTAATGCAACAATATTTTTTGCAATAAAAAGGAGTTGAAGAGGGGCCAGGGAGGTGGCACAGGCAGTAGGGCATTTGCCTTGCACGAACTAAACCTAGGACAGACCGTGGTTGTCTTATTTGTACCACACAATGTGATACAGAGTAGATATTTCAGCTTATGTGTGACAGTCACAAGCAAAGTTGGTGTGATGCCATTGCAACCCTATTAGAGGCACTGTCCCTTTCAATGTATTGATTTTGAATGTTACTCCTATACTCGTTGGTCTTTCAGGCTACTGGTTACCATAGAGCCTTAATCAACAGCAAAAGAAATAATAGCCCATAGATAAAATCTGCCAACATGTGATACAACTTATCAGAACCTCTGTATCTATTCTGGATGCTGTTCCAAGGAAAATAAAATCATAAATATTTCATTAAAACCAACTCCTGTATTTGCTTTCTATAAGTGCTACATCTTACACACAAGAGCAAGAGTTCAGTTTTCCCAGCATAATCTTCAGTGCACAGTACCATCATCTTCCTTCCAGTATAATTGTTAGCCCCTCCACATAGTTCCCCCTTACATGGATGGACACGCTTTTCCTGTCTATAGGTTTTTCTTTATTTATGAGAACTTCTCAGGGGTCTTCTTCCTTTCTATCTAATCTTAAATATTTCCTCCTTCTGATAGCCTGCAATGTCTCCAGCCTGCAGGAACCTTTGCCACCTGAGTGCCACATGAGTTGCACTAACAAATTGGTTCCAAAATCAATGAAAGGCATTTTTAACATCAGTCTCCCAAATCTCAGGACTCACAAGCCTTCACTATATTTGTTCACTATTACATACTATTGGCTATGTTTCATTTCTAGTATTTCATTAAAACTAGCTCTTATAATTTTGCTTACATACATTTAATATTATAGGAAATTTTAGGTCACAGCTAAATTGTATTTTCTAGAAATCAAAGGTAAAGTATATGCAATGCAATGATAATCATTCAAATAAAAATATTTGACCATGTTGATTACCTAAATGTATGTCACATGCCACAGATTTCTATGTATACCATTTTATGTGTTTATATCTATTTCCCCTGATAAATTGTAAGTTCCTGAAGATCATATATTGTATTTTACATTCTTCCATCTTTTTAGTTCTATGACAGTGCCCAACATATGGTAGGCATAAAATAAGTATTTGGTGAATAAATGACCACAAATATATAAATATCCCCAACTCAGAGTTTGTAGATTTATGACCAATAAAATGAAGATACTTAATCTTTCTGCTACACTTAATGAGGACATTTAATTATAAACTGACTATATGCGTGCTTATATATTAAACTATTCCGTATATAAAATATGTTGTAATAAAGAAAAGTTTACATTGCTGTTGGTTGTTAGTCTCATTCACAAGAGGTTCTGAATTTTAAACTTTTTAAGTGATATCTCTGGATTTTATGAAAGTAATAAAAGGAAATAGATCCCCTGGTTAACTTATATGCCTTGATTTAGTCAAGCCTAATAGATTAAAACAAAGCACACACAAGAGATAAATTCAAGTCAAACAATTTACATTGCAAAATAAATTTACAATAGTGGCTACTTAATTAACAAATTTTCACAACACTATAAATGTATATAAATTATTGTTTTAGAGTTATAACTAAATAAATTAAGGTGTGCACTTTATCATACAACTGAATCCAAATATATTTGGGGAAAATAAAAGTTAGGAAAAAATGATTTCTACATAGATTCCAAGGGAGTGATAAACAAAACATAACCAGCTCTAAATGTGTAGAATAGCATGAGTCACACATCTGAAATATATACTTGCCATTGATTTACCCTCTTTCACAGAGAATCTGGCATGTCAGAAACAGACATTAAAATTCCTCCAGTATTTCTCCTTTAAATATTAACAACTGAATCAGGGATAGAAAGCTGTTTTTTTTTTCCAACACTCAAGATATGAACCCAAGTGGACTGGAGCAATAATACAGCTAGTAGTACTTTTTTCTCGCATGCTGCTTACCTGGGTTTGAGCTCTAGAATCACATATGGTCCCTTAAGCCCACCAGGAGTAATTACTTAGCACAAGCCTTGAGCTTGTATGTGAGCCCTTCTCTCCAAAAAAGGTCAAAGAGAGTGACAGAACGATATAAATATAAGCAAAGCAAATAGAAACATTTAGACCATAGGTCAAGTATCCAAATGTCCATCTCCCATTTTATTTTGTTTTTCTGGGGGACTCACACCCGGTGACACTCAGGGGTTACTCCTGGCTATACCCTCAGAAATCGCTCCCAGCTTGGGGGGCCATATGTGACACCGGGGGATCTAACTGAAGTCCATCCTAGGCTAGCCCTTACAGCTCAGCGCCACCACTCTGGCCCCTTCATCTCCCATTTTCCAGCTAAAACAGTCAATCCAGAAGAATGTCCAAACAATTCTTTACCTGTCCATTGCTCCTCTCTCAAATCTATTTTCAGGAAAATAATAACTGAAAATAACTCTTGTTTGAAAGCACTTGTACGGACAAACTTTCAAAGATAGTCTCTAATAGTCACAAATACAACTTAGAGATAGGAAATGGTAGCTGATTGAGAATTGCAATCATTCTTGAATACAGGGTGAATCGTTTGCAATGTACACCACCATTCAGTCCTACCCTTTGTATTGAGTTAGGTGCTAGAGAATTGTTCTGTGTTTTAAAGGATGTTGTCTACATTGAGCAAACAATCAAACTGTCATGATTCTAATATGCCTGAGTACCTTCTGGTGGCAGGGTATAGAGGGGTGTCAGAGAGACTATGTTCCTCTCCATTGCCAACATAATGCCTGACATATACAAGAGCCTCAGTAAAGATTTCCTAGTATCCGACTTTTGAGAGCCTTTCCATAATGACTATTGATACCAAGGCGACAGATTTATTGCTATTACCTTAGTGGAATCATTTGCAGCATCTTTCTGAGATTCACTCCATGTTGCTAGGTAGAAGGAATAATTATTATAGGGAACAGAGCACAGTCTAAACAAAACTCATATTTTGTGCAGCAATTATGTAAAACAATCTTGAGAAAGAACAAGGAAGACGGCTAGGAAGGCTATGCTGGGCCTTTGTGGTATGTTTTAGGTATGTTTCAAGGCCCTCAGGTAAGTTTCAGCTCTTTCCCTGAGAATTGTTTCCAGAGACTGAGGAGTTAGGATCCTTCCATTTGTTTCCCCATATCAGTTTTTTATGGTTTTTGTTTGTTTTGTTTTTGTTTGTTTGTTTGTTTTGTATTTGTTCTAAGTTGGAAGCACTGGATACAGTGTCTGGCAAATACGAAGTACCAAACCAGTCTCATCTTTTACATCCTGACCCCAACGTATTCCTTCACATGTGTGGTCAAACTTTATCAACTATTACAATATCTGAGTCCATCGCCAGCTATATCCACAGACATAGCATGGGGTGGCCCCATAACCATAAAGGAAACAAAAAAATCATGAATAATCAAATAAAAGTCTAAAGCAGTAAAACTCTACATTTTATTCTGAAACTCCAAGATTCTAAATTCTAAAATTTTAATTGTACATTCCAAATTCTAAGATTCTTAGTTCTAAAATCTAAATTCGAATTTCGATTCTAAAATTCAATCATCTAAATTTGAATTCTAAACTCTAAAATTCTAAGGTCTATATTTTAAAATTCTAAATTCTATTCTAAAATTCTGAATCCTATATTCAAAAATTCTAAATTCTTAATTTCTGAATTCTCTATCCTGATTTCTATATTCTACAATTCTAAATTCCAAATTTTAAAATTCTATTTTTATGTACTAAAATTCTAAATTCTATATTCTAAAATTCTGAATTCTACATTTGAAAATTCTAAATTCTAAAATTCTGAATTTGCTATTCGTCTATAAAGGAAAAACCCTTTTTCCTCTTGGCATGGAAAAACCCTGTCTGTCTCTATTGTGAGTTTCTTTGCTTTATGTCCCTTCATTGTGTATCTTTTATACTTTCACTTTGGAGAACGCGTTATTTATGACATGTTTGATAATAAAATATTCAGAAGTTCCACCCCCCCTCTACAAGCAATTTTCCAAGCACTATCTGGAACTTAACTCAATTCTAAAACTGTTAACTTGGACAAGCATTTGAGCCTTTAGTCTAAGGATTCATTTCCACAGACTGTACCTTGCTACTATTGATTATAGGTCCCCAGGTTCTTCACAACTTTCATCCAATTAGACCACAAAGCACAGTTTCCCTGGTACTCTCTCCTCAGGTGTAATTAACTGGCTAGAGTAGCTCACAGAAACCAGCCAACGTTTACATACATTCAGCAATTTATTAAATGGTATAATAAAGGATGCAAATAGTGCACAGATGAGGCATGGGATGACTTACACTCAAGAGATGGAGAATGTCAGCAATGCAGTGACTATTTGTTAGGTAATATGGAATATCTTTGGATGCTGTACAAATAAAATGTCTCGCCTGTATTATTAGACTATCACATAGGCTAATCAATTATAAAGCCCATTTTTAGTTCTCTTCTCTGATAAACAAGGGATAGGACTAAAAATGTCATACTTCACATCATAGTGGATCTTCCTGTTGATCATCTAGGAGCTATCTAGAAGTTTGTTCAGGTTATCCCAATAATATAAAAGATGCTCCTAAACTTCAAACTATACTACTAAAGGGTAGTAATTAAAACAGCATAGTACTGAAATAATGACACATCCTCAGACCAATGGAATTTGAAACAAATTAGAAGCAAAAAATATGAAATGGAGCGATAAAACTTCTTCAATAAGTGAT
>PVKC010021332.1:0-18208 GCA_004027635.1 Crocidura indochinensis | reverse complement strand
GTTAATCTTTCCAGTAAAAGACTGCACCAACCTGGTACAGTGTTACAGCTCAGCTGCTGCAGCCCTGAGAAAATGGGGGGAGATTGTATCTGTTGGTATCTGTTGGTGATAAAATAACTTTCCCAAAAAGAGACCCTCAAATCCTGGAAGGTCATTGCTAAGCCCTGAAGTAGCCTACCTGATTGGAATGTCTCTGACTAAATTTGATCACTGTCAGTCTAGCAGTGTGGTTTACCCTTGGGGATTTTGAATGTGACTTCTGAATTCTACTTCCAAAGAAATGTAAGCTAAGGAATTAACCGATAACAATGTTGAAGGCTTAGGCTAGCCATCCACGAAATATATGTGATCAGGTCCCAATGAGCTTCTCTAGTTCAAATTATTCTGTGTATATTGTCACATATCATAGTGGGAGAAAGTAGCACATCCAGTTTCCAGGAAGACCAGAAGTTTTACATTGACCTCTCTCCCTCTCTCCCAGATGCACCCTCTTCATTTCTCTCTTTGGTTGGTTCTGATTGTATTTTATGTTATAATAAAAATAAGTACAAATATAGCACTTTCCTGAATTCTGTGAATCATTCTATGAACTATCAAACTGAGGGAGTATAAAGTCCCCAAAGTTGTAACCAAATGGTCAGAAATTTGAGTGACTTAGCAGTCAGTATTGAAGCAAGGTCAGTCTTTCTTAATTCCCAGGAGTTGGAAACAAAATTCCTTGAGGGTCTATTCAGAAGGAAGCATGGGAAATGAGATTCATGTTACTTGATATCAGCCTGGAGTTCCTGACTATCCCTGAGGGAACCTGCCAGGGTCTTCCTGAATCTTCTCATCTCCTTCAAGAGGTTCCAACAAGACACAGAAAACAGCAATCCCAACAGGCTGAGAGAGGTGTATCTGTGATTCTAGTCTGAAATAACACTATCTGTTATTGATTAATATGTGAATGTAACAAATAGCTTCCCAGTGAGGGAAGATATAGTACCTTCTTCTGCATAATTAGAATGACTACCAACAAATGGATGCTATTCAGTGAACTTCCAAGATTAGAGGATAAATTCATCAATTTCACCCAGGAATCTAAGAACTGCTTTCAGAGAGACACACAGAACACCGAGATGGCAAAGACCCCAATCCTCGGCACCAACAGAAATGGCCCCAGGTGCAGAAGTTGGGAAACACCCACACACCCTCTGGAAGTGTTGAAATGGGAACTGTGAGTCTTCTGAGGTATGGGGAGGAAATGGTTATTTTTGGAAACACATCTCATCATTGGGCTGAGAGAAAGAAAATAATGGCATTCAGGCCTCATTCTCAGAGTCATTCTCCTTCTCGAATCTAGCTAGTACCTGAGGTAATGGGGCAGCAGATGAAAATAGCTTTTGCTCAAAACAAAGCAAACGATTTTAAAAATAGCCTGGTATCTATCTGAGATTTGTCTCCCTGTGGAACTCAGAAGCCCAACCAACTTTTCTAGCTGCGCACTAACTTGGCATCCCAGATGGACTCTTCTGGCTTCATTCCCTTCTCCTGCACCACACAGTAAGGAGGACAGGCCATGGCAGCAGATGAGACAGCTGGTTTAACTGCACCTGTCTCTGTCCCCCACCAGTTCCTCTAGTCTCTCTATCTCAGAATCGCCCCAGGATTTCTCCTGAGATAGTGCTATCTCTGAAAATACATTGTATTCTGTCTCCTCATCACATGTGCTGTGATCATTTCATTTGCCCCAAGATACTCCCCATTTTTCAGTATTGAAATCCTACCTGTGATTCACAACTATCTGAAGGCAATCTCTTTCACCAATTCACTGCTAAAGCCTTGTAACAATTATGTTACTAGAGATTGCATTTATTGATGTTACAAGTACTGTCTTAGATGCCAAAGAGGTCATGCTAAGGAAAAAAATATATTGACAGCAGATTTCTTATAGTCTAAGAGTGAGAGGAAATAAAGAAGTACATAAACAATATAAATTGCAAGTCAGAATTAGTGTTAAGAAAGTGTTAAAGAGAAGGCAAAGAGAGAGAGTGAACAGTGCAATTTCAATAGGATACTCAGGAAATGTTTCTCCCTCCTTTGGGAGAAATAAGGGAGAGGGAATAGAGAAGTCAGAATTGCTACTTCTCCAGGAAGTATGAATTATACATACACCAATAAGCATGTATCTTGCTTGGAAATACCAAACTGGAAAAGATGGTACCACCCAACAGAAGCTTTTAAACTTATCAACTGCATGACCCAGAAAAAGTGTCCCTTGCATACTTTGCTGATGCTTCTTCCTAGGGAATTTAATTTGGATTTTACTAATCAGCCACACCTCCAATCTCACAGCCCCATTTGTCTAGAATAGTACTCTCAGCAGTTGATTTCCATGAACACTTAATTTCTATTTTTTGTAGAGTTGTAGAGCATAGTATCTTCAGCCTTATTATATGTACCCATCTACTAGTGAAAAGACCACTCAGGTATAAATAAAAACATATTTATACATCAATATTTAGAATACTCTATGTGTTAATTGAGTATGCATTTTGGCAGACATAGAGAATTGAAAACCAGCAGTTGAAAACCACTTTTGTCCAGTGTGGTGCCACTGGCCAAAGATCAGGATATATATATATATATATATATATATATATATATATATGAACAGATGTTAGTGAGCAATAGAGCTTCCCATGGTTAATCAACTTCCAAATTTCCATTCATTTGAAAACTCATTAGTCTGTTCATAGAGCTCCAACAAAAAGGAAACCATTTCCTTCTAGAACTTTCACCTTTTTGGCACACTCCATAGGACCTTAAAAATATAAATCTAAAAATTCCAGAGCATTTTGTCTAATTTTTTCAAGATGGTTGATGGAGGTTAAAAAAAAATCTATGGATAGTAACTAACATATTGCACTAAGATATGAAGTTAAGCAGATTTATTTTTTCCTATACAAATTATCGGTCTTTTAAAAAATTCTTTAGAAATCTGTGTGATACCACTTCCAAAGCACAATGAATTTTTGATCATAGAGTCAGAATGAACTGCATTGTGAATTTACAGAAAGAGAATCAAAGGAAGAATGAGTCACAAACAAGGGCTCTTAGAAATAGAATGCCTGTCTCGAATACAGGCAAGGGAAGGGGAGAAGGGAGTTGGGAAGCATTGGTGGTGGGAATGTTGCACTGGTGAAGGAGGGATATTCTTTTTTATAACTAAAATCCAACCACAAATATGTTTGTAACCATGCTGCATAAAGATAATTATTAAGAAGTAAAATAAAATAAAATAATTTTTAAGAAACAATGGCTCCTAGAAAAAATACCTTTGTACCAGCTACTGTTTTTATTAATACCTTCCAGCAAAATAACATAGTCATTTCTTTTTTGTTTATTCCCCCCAACATAGCCATTTTTATAAAACTTTCTTGGAAACACTGCTACATATACCCTGTCTATGGAATTCCTATGTATTGGAAGAAGAAAACAATATTGAGTTTTACAATTTTGAACATTAAAACTTTTAAAAATTATTTATTCCAAATATATTTATTGAAAATCTACATGTAATATAGTGCCAGGTTGTAAACATGGAACACACTACCTTTTTATCATGCCAGAAACAAAAACATAAGATTGCATTAGTATGTATTAAGAAGATGTGGATAGTTAGAAGCATAGGAAGAAGCTTTGTTGCTCATTTAGAAACCATTGTTTATCTCCAGAAAAAAATATTCTTTCCAGACATCTTCATGTGATAAAAGCATCCACTAACCAAAGAATACAGTGAACAAAGGGAAAGGCTCCGAAATTCTCAACTAATACTAAAATGTTTCTAAATACCTTAAATTATAATACTCAATGGTACCTCTCCACCTCCTATATACTAATATTGAACAATTTAGATTAGAAATAAAGGCATCCAAAAGGAGATTATATCTCATAGTGATTTAATAAAAAAAACTTCCTTAAAAAACAGAAATTGCCCATAGCATTGGGATTACAGACAACAAAGCTGACAGGTATGAACATCAGCTAAGACCATATATGTAACATCAGGTATTAAATTCATAAGACTTAAGTTTTCAAGTCAGGCATTCTAGTCACTGAGCTATTCCTTAGGATCAAGAGTCATTTTAGTTTCCTTTTAGTTATTTTTTTAATTCCTTATGAATTTTCAAGTTATTCATGAATGGGTTTCAATAATACAATGTTTAAACACACAACTCCACCAGTGCTCACTTTCCTCCACTTATCTTATTGTTAGCATCTTTTTCTACTTGAAGATATGGGTCTTTTCATATTTTTCCAGTTCTGTATCTCTTTTGTTTAACAATTATTTCATCTATTTATTTCCTTCTACTTGGATTTTAATAATAACAAGATTAAACCTTGTGGTACCTCCACATTTTTTATAGTGCTACAACCAGATTATACATAGCTACATAGATACAGAAAATTATTTCATAATTTTTTCTATCTAAAAATAATTCTCGGGGCCGGGCAGTGGCACTGGAGGTAAGGTGCCTGTGCTAACCTAGGACGGACCGTGGTTCGATCCCCCGGTTCCCCATATGGTCCCCCGTGCCTGCCAGGAGCGACTTCTGAGCAAATAGCCAGGAGTAACCCCTGAGCGTCACCGGGTGTGGCCCAAAAAAAATAAATAATTCTCTTTTCTTCAGTTTCCTGTAACATTCTCTTTACTTTTAAAACTTTACCAGAAGTATCCAAAATACATATTTTTGCTAAATGTCTATTAAAACTAATTTGGGCTTTTTGAGTCATGTTCCTCAAAATTCTTTCAAGCTTTTTGAGATATTTATTACAGAAGTTTTCATATACAGGTGACAAAACCTGTATTCGTTTTTTACAACAAATTACCACAAGCTAGTGGCTTAACACAACACACATTTATTATCTCACAGTTTCTGTCAGAAAAGCTTGCTCTAGAGACTGTCTTTGTGAGCTGAATGAAGTAAGCAGCCATGTTGGGAAAACCATATGTTAGGGACTACACTTGACAACTTTTATATTTTTTACTTTCTCTTTATTGACACCAAAAAATACAGAAAGTTATAAAGACTGATTAAAGACTCAGAAATAACAGGCATACAGCCTAATACCAGATGTCTGGGGCATCATCCCTTAATATAAAGCAGATGTAGCTATTTGAAAAACTTGTCCAGATTTCCCTTTCTGGACCATCCTGAAATCTACTTCATTAGCAAAAAACTAGCAGAGGGACTCTTGCCTGAGAGCTCAGAGGAGTTTCAAAGACTGAGACTCTTTCCCCTCCACCTATTAACAGTTCCAGATCTTCCATGTTTCAACACTCAAAAATCTATGTGCCCAGAAACAACGTACAGAAAACCAGTACAATACTGGCAGTGCTTTTGAGTAAAGACAGTGGGAGATAGTCATTTAAAGGACTAGAAAAGCATTTCTCTAAAATGCAGGTTGACAATTTTTAGTTTTTGTAACCTCTGAATTCAAAGTATGAGAGGATCACATAATATGGATAGAAAAAAAAAAGTTAAAGTATGGTAGATCTCCTTGTTTGCTGTTTTTCAACACTAAAATGCTTTATTAGTTTTTTCCTACTTTAAAATGTGAAAGTTAGATTGAATATCCTCAAAATGCCCTTTAATTCTAAAGATAAGATTATTAATGTATTTTGGTTTACAAGTGTGAGTCTCAGAGTGCTAAATCTTGATGCATGTTAAGCTCTTGATGTGGTTTTTGTTACTCAGTGTTTGGGCCCTTTGTGATATTGTAACCACCCATAGCCCAAAAATGAACCATCTTCATAGGAATATGACAAAGATCTTTCACACTTAAATTTCAGCTATGAGTTAGATTTTTTAAAACATGCAACTAGACTGGGAAACTGATCTATAGTCTACTTTTCCTTCTCCCAACATCTTTAACTCACCTTCCTGCTATTAATAGTTTTACCTTCCCTTGATGTTAACATTGGTAGCAGCATAGCCACCTTAAGTTCTCCCTTATTTGTCACATAAATATAAAGACTCATGTGATGATACTGGAAATGTATCCTTATGTTGGTCTTTGCTCAAGAATCAGCACTTATTTTTAAGCTCCCCAATATATTCATTCTAATGTGCAGTCAGCCTTGAAAACCACTGACCCAGCACTTTTTGAGGAAGTTGCTCCTGTCAGGCTTCCAAGAACAATCCTGCCCATTAACTCTAAGAACAATAATATCACACTCACACTACCTGGGAAGTAGTGGGGGCCTGAACAGAGAGCACAAGGAATATGACAAAATGACAAGTCAAGTATCTGAAACCATTGAAGACAAATGTATTTATTTATAGCAGAAATTGTGATAAACTGTTACTTTGGTCTACACATATAATTTTTCCAACCCTAATGTACCAAAATAGACATCTAAATTTCATTCTAAGCTGTTCCCCCATTCCATCACCATTTCATGGAAAGTATTTTGTTTATAAGTTTATACTTCATAAAAATGGAAAAGAATGGTTTTAACCAAAACTGGGAAGAGAGCTCAAGTGCTAGTGCAAGTATAAGGCTTGAATTTGATCCTCCTTGCCACATGCCCATAAACCTAACTCCAGAGTATAACCTTGGTAGCATCTAGCACTACAAGGTATCAAGGTAAGGTTCTCAGACATGGCTAAGTATTATTTAAAAGTCTCCCTTTCTCAACAGGTCACCCTGATATTTGCATGTATACACAGATACTCAAACAATCTTGCCCTTTTTAAAACTAATAGTTTCAATTGCCAAGTCTTCTAAAATGCTTCTAAGAAAATAGCCTAGATGAAAGTAGCAAAAGCTTTGAGTTTTACCTGTAAAGACACATCAGGGTAATAGTGAATTCTAGAGTTGGAAGAGGCTTGGCTACATGGGTAACCTAAGAAACTCATAAATTATCATTAAAAAATCAGCTACAATACTATATGACTAAGAATCAGTAGTGCATTTCTGAATGATTGATCTCTTGTAAATTAATCTATTTTAAAGCTCTTAAAAATAAAGCACAATAATAAAGAAAAATGGGGAACAAATATTCTATGCCTAAGATTTATCTATCAATAACTTGGTAAATATGGCTATTTAATTAAAGTTAAAAAGTTAAACAAAAAGAAATTCCATCTGTACAGTACTTCTAAAGACCAGTGTTTGTATATAAAATTGTTTGTATATAAAATTGTCTTACATAACATTTCCATATTTTAAATTTTTCCCTAAATAAATAATCAGAAACTGTATTGTAAACTCACCAAACCAAATCTTAAACATTAGAGAATCAATATCATATAAGTTGTAATCTTTTACTACAATGCACAAATTACAAGATGCTATTAATAAAAAATAAAACCCAACTTCAAACAAAAATAAATGTAGTCCTAAATAATGTATGACTCAAAGAAGAAATCATAATGGAATTGTTAAAATATTTACAACTGAACACTAATGAAATGTCTAATTTTTAATGTTGTGCGATGAACCTAATGTAGTGCAACAGAAAAAAGTCTATTTTCTTAAAAATACAAAATAATTACAAAAAATCACAATACCAAGAGATGTCCCACGGGGGTTAAGGCACTTGCCTTGTATGTTACTGAGCAGAGTTTTACTCCCATCATCATATATGGTCCCTAAGCATATCAAGAATAATACCAGAATAGAGAGCCATGGGTAAGTCCAAAGTATTTCTGAGTATGATCCAAAAACAAAAACATAAGAAAACACTGTGATCTTGATTTTTCATTTCCCTGATAATACGTTATGCAGAGCATTTTTTTCATATACCTTTTAGTTTTTTTCTTCTTTGAGAAAATTTCCGTTCAATTATTCCAGTCATTTTTTAAAACAATACAAACATTTCTCAAAAAAATAATAGTAGAACTTCCAGAGGACACAGCAAGATATTGCACTTCATGGCATCTACCCCAAAGACCTAAAATCTATTCAGAAAAGTTGTTTTAACCCCTATGTTCATTGTAGCACTATTTACAATAGCCAAAACATGGGGGGGAACCCACAGTCCAAAAATAGTTGACTAGATTAAAAAATATATGGTACATATGCACAGTGGAATACTATTAAGTTTTAAGAAAAGAATCAAATTATGCAATGTCCTGTCATGTGGATGGATCTACAGAGTATCATGCTGAGTGATTAGGAAAGAGAATGATCTCTCTCATGTATGAAATCTACATAGTAGTAGAGGAATAACAAATAGTCAAAGGTAACAGATACTGAAAAATGGTCTTAAGTAGGAAGCTTGCCATGGGGTTGAGGGCCTGCCAGGAGCGACTTCTGAGCGAATAGCCAGGAGTAACCCCTGAGCGTCACTGGGTGGGACCCAAAAACCAAAAAAAAAAAAAAAAAAAAAAAAAAAAAAAAAAGAATAATGAGTTAAGGAGAAGCACTGGGACAATTGTTGAGAGGAGAGGACACTCAGGTAGAGACATTTTATAAAATAAATATCTTTATTTAAGTATCGTGATTACAAGCATGTTTGTAGTTGGATTTTGGTTTTATATATGTATATACAAGTATATACTGTATATATAAAAGAACATCCCCTTCATCTGGTGGAGACTTAGGTGCTAGAATGTTTTATGTATGAGACCCTACCAATCAATAACAGTTCTGTAAGTCATGGTACTAAAAAGAAAATTGTTTTAAAAAGCTCAAAGTAAGCTAAAAATTTTATCAAAAAGTTTTAAAGGTGATTAAATAAGCAACAAAATTAGTAGGAAGAAAAATAGTTTTACAAAGGACCAAATAAATAAAATCCCCCTCCAAAAAAAGACAGTGAAAAGGCTCAATTATATTTTATTTATTTATTTATTGGTTTTTGGGCCACACCCGGCAGCATTCAGGGATTACTCCTGGGTCTGCACTCAGAAATTACCACTGGCAGGCTGGGGGACCATATGCGATGCTGGGAATCAAACCAAGTTCCTTCCAGGTTGGCTGCATGCAAGGCTAATGCCCTACCACTGTGCTATCTCTCCGGCCCCTTAAAAATTAAATTTTACATATTTATTTTTGAGTTTTGGGCCACACTTGGGAGTGCTCAGGGGTAATTCTAGATCTACTCTCAGAAATTGCTCCTGGCAGACTTGGAGGATCATATGGGATGCTGGAGATCGAACCTGGGTCCATTCCATGGTGGCCGCATGCAAGGCAAATGCCCTACTGCTGTGCTATTACTCCAGCCTCTCAATTTTATTTTATTTTAATTCAATTTCTTCAATTTAGACACTGTGGGTTACAGAGTTGTTCATCATACAGTCATTTTTGGCATTCTATATTCCAACACCAATCCCATTACTAGTATAACATTCTCTCCAACTGTGCCATCAGTTTCCCAACCTCCCCAAAGCCTGCTCCTTGGCAGATATAAATAATTTACTTAAGATTACTTGGTACAACTAAATGGAAATGAAATTGTCAAAAAACTTTATTAAAAGAATATTTGTGAAAATTGTAAGATTTTATGTCGTTGTCTGAAGGTCTACTAAGCTGTATGTTTCTAGCTGAGCTTTCTATTGTTGCTTTTGTTTGTTGAACTTACATAGTTTCTATGAAAAGTTAATATCTAATTGTGTGTATTCCTACTGGAAAATCAGTATTAGAATTATGGGTTGTGGGGTCAGAATGATAGCTCAGCAGGTAGAGCATTTGTCTTGCATATGACCCAAGCTGGGTTTAATTTTGACTTCCCACATGGTCCCCTGAGCTGCCAGGAGTATTTTCTGAGCACAGAGCCAGGAGTAACCACTGAACATCGCCCTCATCCCCTAAAAAAATATGGTCATTGTCATGCTGCCATTATGCCATCCACAACTTTGGAGAACTGTGGAGCTGGGCTGAAGAACTCATAAGGACAGCGGTGGTTTGTGGGGGCCCTCTGAAGGGTACCAGTGAAATCAACCATTAGGCCAGTATATCCATGAGTTGTTTTTTGTTTTTGTTTTTTTTTGCTAGTTGTGCTTCTACTTCGAGAGTTAGATGAGTCTCTGCTGCTGGGCCCTTGCATAGAGTTAGTAGAGGGTTCTGGATAGTGAGCATGACTGCCAGCACTTCTGGAAACATAGAGGCCTGGAAGAGAGGCATACTAGTCTGGCTCCAAACTATGCCCAGAAATGTCAAGGCTCTATTTTAAATGGCTCTTTCAAAAGTACTATCTCTGATAAGATTTGTCAAATTAAATAAAGACAAAAAATGTTAAAGTGAAAATGTTAAGATATTTATAGCTATAGACACAGAAAAATATAAGTAAGAAATGATGGAAATAAATTAATTAAAATAAATTTTAAAACGGACTAAATGCGAAACTTTTTAAAAATTATAATCAAGCAAATCTGACAAGAAAAAAATTGAAGTTTTGAATTTAATGCAACTTAAAATTTTTCAAACTGTATATATGCATATAATTATACTGGCAAGTTACATAAAATGCAAGGCCAATAATTTTCTACATTATCCTTAAATTGCTTACTATATACATCGTTTGAAAACATATTTAGTACTAACAAATATTAAATTATTAAAGTAATTCAAAAATTTTGTTAGAATAAGAGAACCACACAAACCAAAATAAACAAGAATAGATGACAAAAGTTATGAGTAACATTTATAAAATTAAGTAATATATAATAATTATTAATATTATGTAATTGATAATTCTAATAATTAAGTAATATGTTAAGTAATATAAAAGTAATTTATAAGAGTAATTTTTAAAGTAACATATAAAGTAATCTCCTAAACATATTATCAAACTAATTTTGACTACTAAAAAGTAATATTGATATAAGTAATCAACTACAATTATCCCTCAAGGATAAGAAAGGCTTGAATAGTGCAATATAGTATAAGTATATTACTATAAAAATTATATCACCAAATGCGGAAAAAAGTAGTTGACAAGTTTAACATTATTTAAAATAGAAATCCCTGGGAGGATTAAGAAGAAAAAAAAAAGCTTCCTTAACCTGGCAAAGGAAATCTTATTTTGTTTACTGGTACGACCTAGTGGTGCTCATGGCATATTCCAGGCTCTGTACTCAAGAATGTCACTCCAACCTCTATGGAAAGCAATATGGAGATTCCTCCAAAATCTGGAAATTGAGCTCCCGTTCGACCCAGCTATTCCACTCCTAGGGATATACCCTAAGAACACAAAAATTCAATACAAAAACCCCTTCCTCACCCCTATATTTATTGCAGCACTATTCACAATAGTTAGGCTCTGGAAACAACCAAGATGCCCTTCAACAGACAAATGGCTAAAGAAACTGTGGTACATATACACAATGGAATATTATGCAGCTGTCAGGAGAGATGAAGTCATGAAGTTTTCCTATACATGGATGTCCATGGAATCTACCATGCTGAGTGAAATAAGTCAGAGTGAGAGAGAGAGAGAGAGAGAGAGAGAGAGATGTAGAATAGTCTCACTCATCTATGGGTTTTAAAGAAAATAAATGTCATTTTTGTAACAATCATCAGAGACAACGAGAGGAGGGCTGGAAGTTCCAGCTCACTTCATGAAGCTCACCACAAAGAGTGGTGAGTGCAGTTATAGAAATAACTACACAGAAAACTACCATAATCACGTGAATGAATGAGAGAGAACTGGAAAGCCTGTCTGGAGTACAGGTGTAGGTGGGGTGGGAGAGAGGGAGACTTGGAACATTGATGGTGGGAATGTTGCACTGATGAAGGGGGTGTTCTTTACATGACTGAAACCTAATCACAATCATATATGTAATCAAAATGTTTAAATAAAGAAAAAAAAAGAATGTCACTCCTAGCAGAGCTCAAGGGACCATATGTGTTTCTAGGGAGCAAACTGAGTTCAGCTTCTTGCAAGGAAAGTGCCTTAACCTCTGTACTTTCTCTTTAGCTCTCATAAATGGAATCTGTTAATTTGTTTTTAAAGTAACATGTTTTAAAAAAAACATTCCTTAATTTAATAAGAAATAAAACCTTATTTCCAATATTAATGTGATTTTCTACATTAAATAAAGGTTACAGAAAATAGCAAAAGTTTAATGCTAGGAAAGAAAACACATTACTATCATTAATCATAGACAACTGATTTTATTTCAGAAAAAAATGTATAATTGGACCCAGGCTGCCTTGTCTTGTCAGAAAACTAAGAAATTATCAGACTACAAAGACCTTGTCAGAAAGACTCAGGAACTAATCTGTAAAAATGACCTCTGGCTATAGATGGGGCCATTCCCACACCAATAAGGTAATGACTCTAATAGATTAAAGCGCTTCAATTAAGTTTAAATTCAGAAGTTCATAAAAAAAATCCTTTTTAGTTACTGTGGTTAGTTATTTTGATTTGCCTGGAATTTACCGAGGACTACTGCAGTTTTAGTACTGCAAGCCTCATGTCCTGGGAAACCCTCCATCTTGGTTAGAGAGATGATTGATTACCAGACAGGAAAAACCACTCTTCTCCTTAAACCTGAAAAATAACTGAAAAATTCATATTCTTAATTGCAATGATAAATAACTAACAAGAAAATTATCTTTAGAAATGTTGTAGTAAATGAAGTGCAAATAATATCATTAGAGTATCATCATGTTCAAACTAACTTTAAAGCAATAAAGCAAGTCATTGGTAGTCTCTGCATAATGCATACAACACACACAAATACAAACCTGAAAAATCAAAGCACAATCAGATATTATGTATCTATCTAGTCAAGCATCCAGACATCCCCGTGATGTCAAGAATATGCTTCAAACTAAACAGGACTGAGGAAGGTTTGCAGATATGTATAATAATAAGATCAACCATGAATTAATAACTGTGGAATCTAGATGATTATCTAGATGTGTATAGTGTATAGGGTGTATAGTGTCTCATTATGCCATTCTCTTTTATAAATATTTAAAATTTTCTAAAAAATCCTCTTAGTTAACTTACAAAGAAATCACCTGAAACACAAAGACTTAAATTTACAATAACCACTGAATTTTATTAAAATAGCCCAAACAGGAACAGAATAATATCAATGATGTTAAAGCAAATAAAGATATGCTGAAAATAACAGAGTTGTATAAGGGTTCCAAAATACCCTATTTCTAAATATAATTGAATTATATGATGGCATATTTATATGCATAATGTTAAAAGGATTGTCAATTTGATCCCAATTCCATTAATTCTGGGCCAGTTAGAACAGCAGGTAGGGCACTTGCTTTATACAGCCTAGGTTCAATCCTCAGCACTGCACAAGGTCCTCCAATCCACCACAGGTGGTCCCTAAGCATAGAGCCTTGAGTAAACCTGGGCACAGTTGGGCGTGCCCCAAAACAAACATAAAAGTTAATTCATTTAATACTTATATATCTTCATTTTCAAATACTAATGACCTATTTATTGTATATTTATCTTAGCTTTCCACAATTACTAACTTGTGAGCTATTGAGTATCTAGAGAGAAAAAAAGAGAGAGACCAAGAAACAGAGAGAATTACTTTTTTTACTGAAAAAAAAAAAAACTGCACAGGTCTGAAGGAAGGAAGGCAAACATAGCAGGTGACATGACTAAGCTTACATATACAGAAACCTCATTTCCGGTTCTGCAACAGCAAGGCCATTCAGCTTGGGAGACAGACAGAACAAGAGCCATTTACCTAGTGGGAAGAGCCCAAAATGCAGCTAGGACTACCTGTCCTTCTGTGCACAATCGTGGTCTTCATCTTCCTTGGTAGGGAACCCATCCAACTTGCAGCCAGCACCTGAGGAAAGAACGGGGTTTGGGAAAGAAATTAGAACTGAATTGGACTTATCTCCAGGATCAAAATTTGACTATTGGTGATACCTTTCTTGAAAACCAAGTTAAGTCTTTGTATATGTGTGTTTTTCTACAGGTTCCAGCAAAAGTAACAGTGTTGTGCAATCTGCAAACAAAATACATCAACAAGAGGGAGACACTGTAGACATGGATTGCTCTGTTTCAGTCAGCTATAGGTATTATGTTATGGACTGGTATCGTCGGCCTCCCAGTGGTGAGATGATTCACATGATTAATATATATTCGGAAAGACTGAACGAGAAGAAGGGTAGATATACATTGGTGTTTCAAAAAGAACAGAAAGCCCTAAAACTCACCATCTCAGCCTTGAGGCCTAGTGACTCTGCTGTTTACTTTTGTGCTGTCCGCGATGCACAGTGAGAACAGAAATAGGCAGAGCCTTACAAAAACCTCTGAGACTCAGGATGAGACAACCACCTGGAGCTAGGAGAGAACCCGCAGGACAGGAAGAGGGTAGGCATAAGGCAACATGTATGACATTGCTAGATCTAGAGAAAAACTCATAAAGGTTCTAAAAGCAATTCTATCGCAATGGGTAATTTTTAAAAGTCATGATTATAAGATCCCTAGCATAAGAGTATTTTTTTTCTAAATATGGTGCCTGAGAACAGCTACTAAATTGTTGGTAAAGGTAGGTATCTGTCATTCCTGTAGGTCCAGCAGCCATCTCCCCTTTCAACTGATAACATCTAGATTTTTCTGAATCATCAAAGCTCTCCTAATCTGACCCCTTATTTGGGTTTATAATGAGGCAGGCTGATTTTGGACACCCTGGTCAATTAGCATAGTTAATATCTCTCTACATAACAAGGATGGGGACATGATCAAAATTCTAATTATTGGAATGGAGCCATTGGGGATGCTATGGGGGGATGCAAGGGAGTAGGCTGCAAGTCTAAATCTGTAGGAAACTCAGACTTCTCTACAAGTATTCTGAAAAGACAGAATAAAACTAAGTTCTGGTTAACAATGTAAAGGGCTTTCCCTTTACATGAAACCATACTAAGTTTGGAAAAAATATAAGCCTGTTTTAACCTTTAACTAAGCTTATGAAAGGTTGAGTTTCAGGCATGTTCATATACACCTGAAATATTTTAATGAGACCTTGATGCATCTGCAGCAAAGCAGATGCCATCCAAGCAATCCAAAGTTCACAGTGGGATGAAATCTGACCAATTATCCCATGACAACTCTCCACCAATCATAAATGCACTGATGGAAAATATAAAATGCAGTATTGGAATAAAGATAGACCTTCAGATCAGTGGTATAGGCTTGAGTACTCAGAGAATGTTCCCCAGACATACAATCACCTAGTTTTTGACAAAGGAGCAAGAAATCCTCAATGGAGCAAGAAAAGCTTCTTCAACAAGTATTGTTGGCACAACTACCTAGCCACTTGCAAAAAAAGAGAACTCAGACCCCCAGCTAACACCATATATGAAGATAAAATCCAAATGGATTAAAGACCTTGATATTAGATCTGAAACCATAACATATATAGAACAACACATAAGTAAAATACTCAATGACATTGAGACTAAAGCATCTTTAAGGAGGAAACAGCTTTCTCCAAACAAGTGGAAGCAGAGATAAACAGATGGAACTATATTAAGCTGAAAAGTTTCTGCACCTCAAAGGAAATAGTTCCCAGAATACAAGAGCCACCCACTGAGTGAAACTATTCATCCAATACCCATCAGATGAGGGACTACTATCCAAAATATACAAGGCACTGATGGAACTTTACAAGAAAAAAACATTTAATCCCATCAAAAAATGGGGAAAAGAAATGAGCAGACACTTTGTAAAAGAAGAAATACAAATGGCCAATCTCACACCACTGAGATTGGAACACATCACAAAGAATGAGAACAAGCAGTGCTGGCGGGAATGTGTAGAAATAGGAAATCTTTTTCACTCCTGATGGGAATGCCACCTAGTCCAAAATTTATGGAAAGCAAAATTGAGCTCCCATACTATCCAGCTATACCAGTTATTCCTAGGTATATCCCTAGGAACACAAAAATACAACACAAAAATCACTTTCTCACACTATATTCATTGCAGCACTATTTACAATGCCCAGACTCTGGAAACAACCAAGCCCTGCAACAGATGAATGGCTAAAGAAACTGTGGTATATATACACATGGACTATTATGCAGTCATCAAGAGAGATGCAGTCATAAAATTTTTCTATACATGGGTGTACATGGAATCTATTATCCTGAGTGGAATAAGTCAGAAGGAGAGAGATAGACACAGAAGAGTCTCACTCATCTATGGGTTTTAAGAAAAATGAAAGACAGCTTTTGCAATAATTTCCAGAGATGAAAAAGAGGAGGGCTGGAAGGTCCAGCTCACGACATGAAGCTCACCACAAAGAGTCATGAGTGCTGTTAGAGAAATAACTACATTGGGAACTATCCTAACAATATGAATGAATGAGGGAAGTAGAAAGCCTATCTCGAGTACTGGTGAGGAAGGGGTAGGGAGGAGGGAGATTTGGGACATTGGTGGTGGGAATGTTGCACTGGTGAACTTCACATAACTGAAACCCAATTGCATTCTTTATAGTCTTTACATGACTGAAACCCAATTACATTCATATTTGTAATCACGGTGTTTAAAAAAAGATATTTAAAAAATGCTTTCCTCAATTTACCTGCCCCATTTATATTTAAGCTAAAAGAGCTCAGGCATTGTTACTACATTGATACCCCAAGCCCTGCCTGTCATTGGTGGAGGACAATTCTTAGGCTTAGGAATCTGTTCATTCCTAACAGGCTGTTCAGAAAGAAAAAAATAAAGTCCAAGGCACACAGATTCCAATATGGCCCTAGGAATCTGGCAGTATACACAGAATCACAATAACAAAATGTTTTAAGTGTGACTCCAAGAAGTCACCATAAGCTTTTATGTGCTAGATCCATTCTTTGTGAACAGAAGAGGTCTAAGTCTAAAATTGGTAAGAGCGGGTAAAATGAATTAATCAAATAAAATATTTTTAAAACATTTGTAAAGAACTACTTACTGACTTATCCTCACTCAGAAAAGATACAACTTTTTGGGACCTGTGAGGTGGTGCTAGAGCCTTGCAAGTGCTAGCCAAGGAAAGATCGCGACCACAGTTTGATCCCCCGGCGTTCCATATGGCCCCCTCAAGCCAAGGGCAATTTCTGAGCATGGAGCCAGGAGTAACCCTTGAGCATCAAATTGGTGTGGCCCGAAAAATAAAAAAAAATGAAAAGATACAACTTCTCTCGGGGCCCGAGAGATAGCATGGAGGTAAGGCGTTTGCCTTTCATGCAAAAGGTCATCGGTTCGAATCCCGGTGCCTCATATGGTCCCCCGTGCCTGCCAGGAGCAATTTCTGAGCATGGAGCCAGGAGTAACCCCTGAGCACTGCCGGGTGTGACCCAAAAACCAAAAAACAACCTAAGATGACGCCTTGGAACTAAGCTCTACGAGAGACCATATCCAGGTTGCGGAATGAAATCGTCTCTATAAAACACTTTAACATACCCTTTTTCTATAGATTATACCCTCTTTTAGGACCTGAAGCATGTGACCAGTCAGACCACCGTAGCAGCAACTGTGACATACACTCCTAGACTACGGGACCTACTCATAGAACATATCCAAGCAAAATAACAGGCATCAAGACTGACTTCTTACCCGAACGAACCGGTACCCAGCACCCAAGCAAAGGAACACCCACTCAGACCCAGACCCCATCTTCAGCTGGAAAAGACAACCAACACCCCCGCTGACTCAAACTGTGTGACCCTACCGACCAACCCTTCCTAAAGTGGACTATTGATGGACACTGGACTTAGCCCAAAAGATCTCCCAGTACAAGAACTCTACCCAAGACCCCCCCTACCACAAATGTTTTTCCAATCTCAAGAAGGGCAGGGTATGCAATGAAAAGGTGTCTGGAAACCCACACTCCACAAAAGAATCTCAAAAGAAAATGGGAAGCCTATACATCCATCATAAGTATAGGATCGGTATAATACTACCTCTTTATTTTTCATTCCAGTTTTTTATTTTTTACTTCAGATTTTAAAATCTTTTTTAACCACACGTGAGCAAATATACTTTATTTATATTCTTGTCTTATTTGGACTTGGGACTTGTCTCTCTGATCCCCTTTTTCCTCCCCCAAATACACCAACAATATAATGGAACACCATCTCTCCCTGCAAAGGCGCACTAAAAAAAGGGGAAATCACAGGAATGTAAACAAGCTCTTATCCACTAGGGATAGGAACTCATACTTATTTACAATACATGGGAAGCTCCCACCTGGAATATGTGTCATGTGGACCTATCATAGACCCCAGGAGATTAGACACC
>PVKC010021331.1:0-18195 GCA_004027635.1 Crocidura indochinensis | reverse complement strand
AACAAGATTGAAAAATACAACTTATCGTCAGTATCAAATCATTTTGGTCAGGTTTACTTTGGACATTATACTTCATATTGTAAAATTGCCAAAGAACAATACTGGATCAATTTAGATGACAAGAAGATTAAGAAAATTCCTACCACATCTGTAAAATCCACAGCAGCATATATCCTGTTTTATACTTCTCAAGAATCTACGATAAGGCTCAACAGCAGTGCCTGGGGCTAGCCAGCTCGGAGGAAGCCAGGGCCGGGACGTGGGCCTCGGGCATTTACGCATCATTTACCCGCCGCCATCGCGCACGCGCACCATGGACTCGGATAAGGGCGACAATGACAAGTTTAATGCGGACAAGGAGTGCAACAAGAAGGAGAGCTGTGCCCAGGAGAAGGACGACAACAACGACGACGGGATAACAACCTGGACCTGGACAAGGTAAAACTGGTGGAGCCCGGGCTAGGCGTTGGCGTGGGCGTCTGCAGCGAGCGGAATGGACTATGTTGGATTTACCAAACTTCTCTACTTTCCATGGATGAATTGCTCAGAGTCCCATATCCTTCATCATTGCAGACTTGCATTGGACTTAGAAGGATTGTCACCTTTTACATTTTTATTCTGAGTGTAAACATTGGAGTTATATTTGATACTAGTCTTCTTTTGCCTATGGTGAGTATTGTGTTACCCCATCTTAATTGTTGTTTTTAGAAATTTTTTGTGGCATAAAAACTTTAGGTTAGTAACTTTGTTATATGTTTTTAGGAATTTTTTTATGGTGTAACAACTTTAGGTTAGTAACTTTGTTATATGTTTTTAGGAATTTTTTATGGCATAATAACTTTAGGTTAGTAACTTTGTTATATGGTGATGCTTTTACTTGATTCTGCTTTAAAAATTATTTTTAGTGGTATTAAGGTTGCGTGTTATTTTTGTTTTGGAATTGATATTGAGGGTAGATATATATTGTAAGGAATGTATTATATCTTGGATTTATATTGCATAAAGGTATTTATGTTATGGATTGTATTTATTTTGGTATGAAGGTTTTGATGGAGGCGTGTAAGTTATATACATATATATTGTTGCATTTTTATGTTTACTAAAAAGGGGGAATTGTAGAGTATTATATATTTATTTTATGTATTGTATTTATTTTGTATTAATAAATAATAAAGTTTGAAGGGGAGGCCAAAGGAGACAGTTGGACAGTGACAGTTGGAGAGAAAGGATAGAAGGGGGGAGGGGAGAGACGGAGGGAGAACGGAGACAGACTAGGAGAAAGAGGGAGAAGAAGGGGCTGTCAGGGAGAAAGATTAGGAGAGAAAGGGAGTCGTATATAGAAGAAGAAGAGCTGAGACAGAAAGAAAGACGGATAGAGAATAAGAAGAAGCAAGACAAAAAGAGGGACAGAAGTCAGAAGATTAAGAGAGAAGAGCAGAGACAGGGAAAGAAGAGAAGACAGAGACAGGGAGACAGAGAAAGAGACAGAGACTGACAGAGAGGAGAGAGAGATCGAACCAGAGAGAATTAGGCTCTTTTGGCCAAACCTTTTGGACCCCCAAACCTCTTTGAGTGAATCATTTATTGTGGACGATTATTGTCAAGGCCTCCCCCACAGCTCATGGCTGGATATATCAGCCGCGGGTTTAGCAACTTTGTGTCCCAACACTCAGAGTATTACAGGGATCTGACACGTGATAATAGGTAAATTAAGGTTGCAAGTTCTACTTGTTGTGAAGAGTTATAATAGTGCACACTGTTGTGGTCAAGGCTGGACAAATGATTCCACCTTTCCCTGAGTATAATCCATCAATATAAAATTGGCATTCTGAAATGCCGTAACATTCTGGAATGTTACGAATGAATGATTTATGATTTATGAAATTATAAAAGGTGTTCTTCAAAGTAAGTCTCAATTTTTTTCCTGTGGATAGTATGAAGAAAGTTTCTATGAGAAGTCAACAAAAGCTCTTTGCAGAAATTTAGTGAGTGGTAGTATTTATTCAATTTCATTTTGGGATATTGATATGGTCATATCCCAATAAAGTGTGATTTTGCATCCTCTCTTTAATAATTAAATTAGCTATTCTAAGTATGACATGATTGTTCGTTATTTGTTATGAAGACCTCTCTTCCAGAGGTCCTGATAACTGAACAGTCTCAGCTGTGGTTTTGGTGTGCAAATAGTAATAGCCATGTCTTCTCTCCATGGGTAAAGCAAGTGAGATAGGACTTCTAGAGGTGGTCCATAAAAAGTCCAATTCGTTCTAAACCTCAGAAGTCAATTGCCTTGGGCTATTCAGGGCAGTGTCAACCTTCTAATATAATGAACAGGTTAGTTAGCGCTAAATTTGGAATACCAGGAGAGGGACAGACCCAATTAATAACACCCAGCAATTTTTGATTGTCATTGAGTGTTTTAATATATTTCTGGTAGATTGAAATTTTTTGAGGATATAACATCATGCATTTGAGACTACAACCCAGATATTTATATGGTGGCATCATCTGGACTTTTTCAGACTGCTGCCTATAATCCAGATGCTGGCAAATTTGTCATAACCTCCTCATATAGGCTTTAAAGTTTCCTCTTATTTGAACAAGCTATTAAAATATCACCCATGTAGTTTATAACATATGCATTAGGAAATCTTGCATGGGAAGGACAAGATATTTTGTGTCAACAAAATACTGACTCATAGTTGGTGAGTTAGTCATTCCCTGAGGGAGAACAATCCACTGAAATATACACATAGGTACATTATGATTTAAAGAAGGAATGAATAGGCCTGGGGTGATAGCATAGAGGTTGTTGACTGGGTCTGACCCAAGTTCGATTCCCAGTAAACCATATGAATCCCCCTGCATCTGCCTGGAGTGATTTCTGAGTACAGATCAGGGAGTAATGCCTGAGTACCGCCAGGTGTGACCCAAAAACCAAAATAAATAGAAATAAAGAAGAAATGGAGAATGTAAGTCATTTATCATCATCTGGGTGAGTGGGGATATTAGAGAAAGTCTTTAATGTCACTTACTACCAGATGCCAATTTCTAGGAATCATTACTGGAGAAGGAAGTCCAGGCTGAAGGGTTCCCATCAGAATCGTGTCATTAACATTACACAAGTCAATCAATAGTCAGCATTTGCCAGATTTTTTTGGTAGAATAAAAACCGAAGAGGTCCATTCAGAAAAGTATGTTTCTATGTGTCCCTATTTTAAATGTTCCTCTACTAAATTTGTAAACACCCTTTTTATTTCATTAAGAGACCACTCTAGTTCTTCAGTCCAGCACCAGCCAGGCATAAATGTGGTCCACCCCTTTAAGTAAGGACCTGATTGTGTTTGGTTTGTTGAGTCTATAAAACTCTGCCCTAGGGAAGACTGGGTGTGGAAGAGAGGTTGGCAGTTAGATGAGACAGTTGAAGGACCAAGTGGATTGAACTTTTTCTACATTGGCTGTGACTTTTCTCCCTGATTTGGACAGACTTAAGCCTTTGGATACTTTCAGCTGTGTCCTTTTGTCTTACATTCTATACCTATTTCTTTTATATCACCCTCAATCTGACCTTACCCTGGTCCCAGGTAAAAGGAACAGGTATACATTGTAAACGGAATAAACAGTCCAAAAGAATGCAGCAAAGGAAGCCAAAGGTCTGTGAAAATCAGGGAGAAAAGCCATAGCCAAGAGTGAAAACATGGGGCCAGACGATGGCACTAGAGGTAAGGTGCCTGCCTTGCCTGCGCTAGCCTTGAACAGACCGCGGTTTGATATCCCGGTGTCCCATATGGTCCCCCAAGCCAGGAGCGACTTCTGAGCGCATAGCCAGGGGTAACCCCTCAGCATCATCGGGTGTGGCCCAAAAACTTAAAAAAAAAAAAAAAAAGGATTATTCCAGGCTCTGTTCTTAGGAGAACATGTAGTACCAGGGATAGAGATGGGGTTATTCAGATCAACTGTCTTACTCTGGTATTGACTCTCTGGATTATACCTTTTCTAATCTTTCTTTTCTCCCATTTAGATTGTGAGAACTGTCAGAACTTCTTCATCGACAACTGCTCTGTTCATGGATCTCCTATGTTTGTAAAGGACAGACCAGTGGCAAAGGGGCATTGTAACCATTCAGCCCGCACTCTGCCACATGGATCGAGAATCGAACCATCAGGCATTTCTGAGGCTGGACTCAGAGTATGAAATAAGACATCTGACTTGCCAGTGGATCTGCACTTTGGCTCATATGAGGGTCAGATGACAGACACTGAAGAGGCAGCTAACAGTGTGTACTCCTGGCTGGTGAGAAGCACTTTTGCCCTGTTATCTGACTTACCACATGCCCCCAACTCCTCAAGGATTGGTGGGGACTCACCTTTTTTGTACTAGCATATGGATAGATGGGATGATCTTAACAGCACATCTACTGAGTGAACTCTGCTTGAATATAAAGCTCTTATGGAAAGGGTAATTAAAAGCATAATACTTCCAACCCAGAGATGTGACTCCAACGTTGAGATTGTCCTGCTCTTAGTACACATGTTGACTGAATGAACAGATAATGACTAAAAAGCATATTGTGTGTTCTCAATTAGAGACTGAGACTATGCAGGTGGAAAGCACAGCTGACAGTAGAGATCATTCTTCTACTTCCTACTCACCAAACTCTACTCACCTACTCTTCCTTTTCTAAACTCAGTTCAACAAAGGGAGAAATTGCTGTGAGTATGTGGATGGAACAGATGAATCTTTGGCAAATTGGATGAGGTAAGACCAATAGGCACTACATTCCAGAGAAAGGACTTCCTCTTTTGCGATCCCAGTTCCATCCTCATCCACTCTCCCTCAAAGGTCTCTTTGGATCCTTGCTTCCTTCAGTCTTTTTCATTTTTCAACACTGAGAAGTTCCTTCACAAGATATTAGGGAGAAGGAGGAAGATATGTTCTTCCTAAGTATGAGTTCCTATTCTGGGGGTGGGGATCTGTATATAAAAATAAAAGCCTGGACAGGCAAGGGGAACAGTAAAGCAGATAAGGTGCAGCTGACCCAGTTTTGATCCTAGCATCCCATAGGGTCCCTGATCCTACCAGGAGAATTCCTGAGTGCAGAGCCTGGAGTAACCCCTGAGCACCACCAGGTGTCTGTGATGTCAGCAAACTAGAACAAGGATGAACAAGATACAGATTTTCTAAAAATTTTTTTTTGGTTTTTGGGCCACATCCAGTGACGCTCAGGGGTTCCTCCAGGCTATGCGCTCAGAAGCCGCTCCTGGCTTGGGGGACCATATGGGAAACCTGGGGGTCGAACCGCGGTCCATCCTAGGCTAGCGCAGGCAAGGCAGGCACCTTACCTCCAGCGCCACCGCCCGGCCCCCAGATTTTCTACATTTTGTCCGATTCAGTAAATGCAAGTGAATGACAAAACACAGTTTAGGGGACAGAGGTATAGTAGAGTATTCCAAACAGTTTTCCAGGTTGCCAGGGATGATCCCAGAGCACAGAGCCAGAGGTAAACTCAGCACCTCCAGGTGTGGCCACAAAATCCAACCAAACAAAAAAACCTACCAGACTATTTTGGAGTATGAAGATTTTATCTTGCTTTATTAGCAAAATTAATAAGCTAAGAGAATAGACTTTAGCAGGTGATAGAGCTATGGTCCAGACAGCTGTATCAGCATCTACTTTAACCAAAACCTTCCTCTTTCAGCAGAATCAAAGCCAGAAATCCATCCACGTCCCTTCTGCTCTGTCACCTTTTCCAGTCAGAACTTCCTCAGTCAACACATGAAACATAGTCACCCGTCTCGTATCCGCCCAGGAACATCTGCAAGAAATCATCCTCAATCGGAGAATTCCTTTCCACATGATCAGAACCAATGGCAGCAACATTCTGATCCATATAATGACAAAGTTGACAAGCCAAGGAATGACATAATTGAAAGTGAAAAGCACAAAGAAAGTTCTATACCTTTGGCTAAGAAGATAAAGCATAAAAGCACGTCAACAGCTTTTTCTAGATTATTTTTTAATCAAATAGGGAGCTCTAATAAGCATGAGATGTTAATGGAGGAAGAAACTAACACATGCCAGAAAGAAAATCCAAAGGACACAGGTATAGTAGTTGCAGGGATAGGAATGTCAAAAATTTTAAGAGACAAGTATGTAAAGCCTGGGCAAGGTTTCAATGATGAATCAAGTCTCATCACACTCCGGAGGACTCACACAGAGAAGCCCTATGTTTGCAGGGATTGTGGGCAAGTTTTTAGTCACAGGTCAAATCTCAGGAAACATCAGAAGATGCACCCAAGGGTGAAGCCCCATATTTGCAAGGAGTGTGGGCAAGGCTTCCATGTGAGGTCACAGCTCCTCAGACACCAGATGACACACACAGGGGAGAAGCCCCATGTCTGCAGAGAGTGTGGGCGAGGCTTCCGTATGCAGTCACATCTCCTCAGACACCAGATGACACACACAGAGGAGAAGCCCCATGTTTGTGCAGAGTGTGGGCGAGGCTTCATTCAGAAGTCACATCTTATACACCAGAGGACTCATACAGAGGAGAAGCCCCATGTTTGCAGAAGTGTGGACAAGGCTTCAGTGACAGGTCTAATTTCAGGAAACATCAGAAGATGAACCAAAGGGAGAAGCCACATATTTGCAGGGAGTGCGGGCGAGGCTTCCATGTGAGGTCACAGTTCATCAGACACCAGATGACACACACAGGGGAGAAGTCCCATGTTTGCAGAGAGTGTGGGCGAGGCTTCTGTGTGAGGTCACATCTCCTCAGACACCACATGACACACACAGGGGAGAAGCCCCATGTTTGTGCAGAGTGTGGGCAAGGCTTCAATCAGAGGTCACATCTTATCATACACCAGAGGACACACACAGGGGAGAAACCCTATGTTTGCAGGGAGTATGGGCATGGCTTCATTGACAGTTCAACTCTCCTGAAACACCAGAGCATGCACACAGGGGACAAGCCCCATGTTTGCAGGCAGTGTTGGCGAGGCTTTGGTTACAGGTCAAGTCTCATGAGACACCAGAGGACACACACAGGGGAGAGACCCTATATTTGCAGGGAATGTGGGCATGGCTTCATTGATAGGTCAAGTCTCAGGAAACACCAGAGGATGCACACAGGAGAGAAGCCTCATATTTGCAGGAGTGTTGGCAAGGCTTCAGTCACAGGTCAAGCCTCATCACTCACCAGAGGACACACACAGGGAAGAAGCACTATGTTTGCAGAGAGTGTGGGTGTGGCTTCAATAACAGGTCAAGTCTCAGGAAACACTAGAAGATGCACACAGGGGAGAAGCTCCCTGGTTGCAGGAGTATTGGCAAGGCATCCGTCAGAGGTAAAGTCTCATCACACACCAGAGGACACAGAGAAACCTCATATTTTCAGGAATGTGGCAGAGGCTTCAGTTTGAAGTCAAGGTTTCACATAGAAGAAGACATAGAGGGGAGAAACCCCGTGTTTGTAGGGAATGTGGGTGAGGCTTCAGTGTGAGGTCAAGTGTCATGAGACCAAAGGTCACACAGAAGATGCCCCATATTTGCTTAGAGTAGGCATGGCTTCAGTTAAGAGATCAGCATACACCAGACACAGGAGAAGTCCCATGTTTTCAGGGAGTATGAGCAATGAATCAGTCAGAAATCAAATTTTATTACACACCAGAGAATACATGGGTAAAGCTTCATGTTTGCAGGAATGTGGGAGGAACGTCAGTCTGAGTTCAAGTCTCATCACATGGAGGACATGCAAAGGTGACTAATGAATAGTAACATCTCAGCATTCACAAAGGAAAAAAATGCAGCTTATGGGGCCGAAGAGATATCATGGAGTTAGGGCATTTGCCTTGCATGCAGAAGGACGGTTCAAATTCTGGCATCCCATATGGTCCCCGAGTCTGCCAGTAGTGATTTCTGAGTGTAGAGCCAGGAGTAACCCGAGTGTGACCCAGAAACCGATAAAAACGAATGCAGCCTGTACCAACTGCAAAAGATACCCAAAGTGTCCAGAGAAGTGTACTGACCTCTAACTCTTTCCATATTTTGTCCTGTGCACTACTAAACTATGTAGTTCTGATCCCTAATGTTTTATTCCCCTCTTGAAGGCAGTGGGAAATAGAATGGACCAAAAGCTCATACTAACACCCAATTCTAAACAGGATCAGTCCCTAATGAAGTATTTGAGATTAATCAGGTTGTTATTGATTCCTAAGCCAAAGGAGAAAAATCTCATTTAAGATGAAGTCGATGAAGAAAACATGCAAATGTTCACCAATGCTTTTTTTGAGCTTGAGTGGACTTTAGACTCCTTTCCAACTGCTCTGCTGATTCCATCAGAATGTGGCTTGTGGAGAGTAAGAAGAGCAAGGTTCTCCCTGGCCTGCCAAGATATGCCATTTTCATTCATCTTTATGACTAAAAAGCTGTTCAGGGACGTTTAATATTTCGAACTAAATTTCATTCCCACATGCCCTTTCTCCCTCCACAACTGGGTAGAGTCCTGGTGGAATTGAGAAGCACTAGGAGATGCCCATGCTGAGAATAATTAAAGTAGCCATAGAGATAACAGCCAGTGGGCTTCTTGTCTATGTGGCCTCCCTGGGTTCAATCCTCCATACTGTTTTGTTCAAGGCCAGCAGGAATGGTCCCCTGAGCACAGACTCCAGAACATAAATTGAAGTGACCCTAAACAGAAAAACTAAACTCAAGCTAATGAAATGATCTTGCTCAGAAATGCAAAATTCCCTTCACAGCTATTTAGTATGAGTACAGGTACTAAGTCTGAGAAGGTCCTTGAGAAACCCCCTTCTTAAAGCTAAAAGTTACTGTGGAGAGGGTTAATTACTTCTCTTTATCCAACCGTTTTCTCCTTTATCCTGAGCATCTGCAACAACCCCACATCCTGCCCATGAACATGCGACCTGCACTGTGTGACTTAATTCACACAGTGATAGTGTCATGGTGTACTTAGCTTGCTGATTCTGAGAACTGGTGGGAAAGCTGTATCCAGATGAGTGCCAGGGTTGAGTCCATGTACTCATGTTAGGAGGGCATATTAGAATATAAGTGGAATTAACTGCTGTTTTGCTTCTGTAACACTGTCTTTACTTAGACACTTAAGACAAGCTCAAGTTCTAAGGAACAAAGAGTAGGCCCAGAAGAAGCAACATACAAGGAAATACAGCAATGGACAGCTGACAAATATATCCTAGGTCTGAAGACGATTACAGAAACTCACTACTGCACTCTGGGTCTTAGAACACATGATTTTCTTTCACTAAGCCTACCACAGCCATTTATCAGATGCAACATATATCCTACAACCAATCCTGCTTATTTGATGCAAGATATATGTCCTAGTCATTTGATACAATATAGAATAAGAATCTGTAAGGGTTTTTTGTTGGGTTTTTGAGCCACACCCGGTGGCGTTCAGGGGTTATTCCTGGCTCTGCGTTCAGAAATCACTGCTGAAAGGCTTGGGGGACCATATGGGATGCTGGGATTCAAAACACTGTCCATCTTGTGTCGGCTGCATGCAAGACAAACAAACGCCTTACTGCTGTGTTATCTCTTTGGCCCCAGGACCTATAGTTTTAAAATTCAACTTCCCAGAAAGAGGAATGCCCTAAATTCCCTAAAAACGGGGGTTGGGGGGCTGCGAGTCCACTTGGGGTCGCTGTTTTCTTAGGAGGTGGCTGACCCCAGCATGCTGGAATAAAATCCCTTGCATCTTTGCAATACTATCTTTCTTTTGGTCCTTGTGGGACGATCTTGAACCTGGAGCTAACACCCACTGAAAGGTCCCACTAACGTGAGATCTGTACAGATTCTGGTGCCTATTCTCCAAGAAACACAGCTGCTGTGGCAAAGAGAAGCTGAGGTCTGCGTCTGTGGTCTAGTACTCATGAGCACTTCTTCCTCCAGCACCACACTGGACTGTTCTTCCCCCAGGCAGTGTAGGAAGGTTCTATGGGTCTTTAGCCTTGCCATGGGTTCTATGTGTCATCATTACTGCAGGACTAGACCCTGAAGCTTGTTCCATATTTTTCAAATGGGACCTTATTTGGCCCTGGTTAGGACTCACTCCCAGCACAGTTATCAGGGGTTCTTAGTGCTTGGTGACCACTCCTAGCCCAGTCATAAGCAATCACTCTTAGCCCAATGCTCAGGGATCACTCCTGGTTCTTCCTAAAGGTTCACTCCCGCCTTCGTGCTTAGGGATAGCTTGCCTCTGCGGGGTTTGCTCCCAGCTCAGTGTTCAGGGCTCACTTCTGGCTCTTTCATCAGGCTGTTGGATGCTGGCACTGTTTCCTAACCACCTGGCTTGTAAAGCTATTTCTTCCAGGGTCCTGTAGAAGGATTGTTCTGGGGATACTCCTTGAGGTTGAAATCTTCAAAATCACCACACCAGAAATGGGGAAGGGCAGCACAAAACTTAATTGGACTTAACTTGGGTCATCCCTCCTCCCTCACAGAGTTCTGGTCATAATATCTATCAATACTGCCTTGCTCCAGGGCATTTCTAAACCCCATTGCTTATGCTGAGCTTCTCCCCAGTGCCTCACCTACCTCTGCTTCCCTTCAGATATACCAGTTCTTCTTTTGGTCCTATATAAACACTGTTGTAAAGGAGTAAACTATCTCTGGTTATCAGACTGGGACTCAGTCATGAACTGGTGTAAATGTCCTCGGTCCTTGAATGCACCAGGAGGAGGAAATTGACCCTTGACAGAGTCTGCACACATGGCTCACTCATGGTGGGGCTCAGGACCATATGTTGTGTTAGGAATCAAACCTGGATTGGTTGTGTGGAAGGAATGCCCTACCTGCTATATTATAAGTATTTCAATGTTTGAGTTTCAGTAGCAGTAAATACTGAATGAATATTGAAACTACATTTAAAAAAATTAACTTACAGGCATTTAATGTAGGGTCTTATCTTTTACACTCTATTTGTACGTTGTTAAACAATTCACATTTAGCAACCTATAGGTTCTCTTGCCAGTGAGGCATGTTTCAAATGGAATGTTTCCAAACTTCTTTCCCATTCATGCTTTAAGAATATGTGGGGATGGGGCCAGAGAGGTGGTGCTAGAGGTAAGGTGTCTGCCTTGCAAGCGCTAGCCAAGGAAGGACCGCGGTTCGATCCCCCGGCGTCCCATATGGTCCCCCCAAGCCAGGGCCAGGAGTAACCCCTGAGCATCAAATGGGTGTGCCCCCCCCAAAAAAAAACAAAAAAGAATATGTGGGGAAAATTGATGTGATTTTTCTTCAAAGTTTTCATTATCATGTTTGCTGAATTTAGCTGGCAGTCCAGGAGTTTCTTGGGATCTTAACTTTTATTTATGTTTTGTGAATGTTTTGTGTTGGGCCTCTCCAGCAGCACCTGGGACTTCTCTGCTAAGGTGGCCCAGGTTCCATGTGAGTCCCTGTGTTACAAGGGACCTCTAGGCCACCCTGATGATGTTGTGGGCAAGACTACTATTGGCTGTGGTGCCAGGAATTGATACTGGGTGGGATGGATTCTCAGAACTCACCCTAAGCACAGTACTCTCCCCAGTCCCTCTCATGATTATTAATTTCTTTATACATATACATATATCTGCATGCATTCATTATACTTCAATGATAATGATTTATTTTAGTTTCTGACAATTAAACATTGTTATTGTTTACATATCCTCCTGATTTGACACACAGCATTTATTTTTGTGGGTGCTTATGATAACTAGCCCTGCTAGAACTTCTCCTGGCAGCATACAGGCTCATTCTCAGAAGTACTTTGGAAACAGTGGTTGCAGGGATGGACTCAGGCACTGCTTTGTGCTGTCTTTCTGAATCAGTGGTCCTCAAACTACGGCCCGAGGGCCACATATTGTATTTGTTCCCGTTTTGTTTCTTCACATAAAAATAAGATGTATGGGGGCCCAGGAGATAGCATGGAGGTAAGGCGTTTGCCTTTCATGCAAAAGGTCATCCGTTCGAATCCCGGTTCCCCATATGGTCTCCTGTGCCTGCAAGGAGCAACATGCAGTGTGCATAGGACTTTGTTCGTAATTTTTGTTTTTACTATAGTCTGGCCCTCCAATGGTCTGAGGAACAGTGAACTGGGCCCCTGTTTAAAAAGTTTGACGACCCCTGAAAATGAATCATAAACTTTACTTGCCAGTGACTCCTTCATGAGTTCCATTTCCTTCTTATCTTATGTTTTCATGTTCCTAGAGTTAGGTTTGTTTGTGTGTTATATGCCTATAAAAAGTATATACATACTGTTATTATGTTACATAGTAACTAGGTATAAAATAGTAAACAGGTCGCAAAACCAAAGGTAACCAAAGCGATTGCACCCAGCTTTGCCTTCATCAGGGCTCACAGGAACTGGTTGCAATGTTCAAAAATGGCCACAAGAGGGCATCTGCCCCATATCTTGATCATGATTTTCTTTCCTAATTTGATTTTAATTTTGTAATTAACCCTTACAAAAAGGGTTAATTTTTTGTAAATTAGTTCAACATCTGACCTCCCAGTGAATTTGGGACACGTTCACTAGATCAACGTTTTTCAACCACTGTGCCACGGAATACTAGTGTACCGTGAGATCTTGTCTGGTGTGCCGTGGGAAAAATTCCAATTTCATCTGTAGCATGCGGCTTTGGCTCACAAATAGACCAATCAGGGAGCCGGGAGGAGGCGCAGTAGGTAAGGTGCCTGCTGCCTTGCCTGCGCTAGCCTAGGACGAACCACGGTTCGATCCCCCGATTCCCATATGGTCCCCCGTGCCTGCCAGAGCGCATAGCCAGGAGTAACCCCTGAGCGTCACTGGGTGTGCCCCCCCAAAAAAAACAAATAGACCAATCATAGATTATTTCATAATAAGGTAATTATAAATTATTTATATTATTTATTTTATTCCTATTCAAGAGAATTACTTTATATATAGTCAATATAGACATAGAGTTCAATTTTTTTTAATTTTCTTTTTTCTTTTAACATTTTCTAATGTGCCTCGTGATTTTTTTTTCCTGAAAAAAGTGTGCCTTTGCACAAAAAGATTGAAAAACACTGCACTAGAAGATGACCAGAAAGAAGGGGTCCCAGGCTAATGAACAGAGACCCTTTATTCCAATGTAACAATGCTTATATAAAAAAAGGGGGATCTAGAGACCAGAGTGATAGCATGGTGGGTCGGTTTTTTGCCTTGCACGCGGCCAAACCAGGTTCAATCTTCAGAATCCCATGTGGTCCCCGAGTCTGCCAGGAGTGATTTCTGGATTATCACGGAATTCATGGGTATCACTGAGAATAGTCCAAAACCAAAACAAAACAAACAAAAAAGAGGAACTGCATATGGGAAGACTTTCATGGGCAAGAGTGGAGGCAGGAACACAGAAGCATAAACATTGAGGTTTAGGAACATCTCAGGAGGAATACAGTGTTGTCAGATATTATCTCTTTTAACCAGAGCTCTGTGAGGGAGGGGGAATGGCCCGAGGTCAAGCCCAATTAGGAATCACTAATCATGGAGGGGATGGTTCCTTCTCCATGCTGTCTATCCCCATCTCTGGTGCAATGGTGCTCCCATAAGCTTCCAGCCTCAAGGAGAATATCCAGAACAATCACTCTACATGCACCCCTTTAACAAATAGTTCTACATGGGTTCCATCTGCGGTTTGGAAACAGCATCACAGAAGGCATCCAATAATATTGGGTTGTTCCCAACCTCTTCTATATAGGACTTTCTACCTAGGTCAAATTTTTGTTCTTAAAAAGGTTGCCAAGGGCATGTGTTGAAATCTGTTCATCATTTTCTTTGATCTTACTTTCATGGTTTTGTTACTGTTGGAGCTTCTCTTACCAGTCCTTACATCCACCATGTGTGTCCTGATAGCCATAGGGTTGGTCACAATAATTTCGTCCAATCCCATCTTTTGGTTTATTATATCCCAAGAACAAATTACCACAGTTGCCCTTTACTTTCTTCCTACATGCTTCAGAATAAAAACATATTCATTTTATAAAGAGGTAAGTTGAACTGACAAGTTTCAACTTTCTCCTCCCAGTGCATCAGGGACTAAGGACATTTCCTCCAGCTCATGACTGGGAAAAAACAGGCCCCATGCTACCAGAGACAATTTATTCCCCTAAAACAGTGCTTATATAGGACCAAAAGAGGAACTGGTATATCTAAAGGGTAACAGGATATATCCGGGAAGGGGGGGGGGAAATAGGTGAGGTACAGGGGAGCTCAGCATGAAAAATAGGGTTTAAGAGTGTCCTAGAGCAAGATGGTATTGATAGGTATTATTAGCAGAACTCTATGAGTGAGTATGGATGTTCCAAGATCAAGCCCAATTCGGAATCATGGGGAGATGGCATGATTATTATTAAAAAAAAAAAAAAAAAACCCTATGGGGGCCGGAGAGATAGCATAGAGGCAAGGCGTTTGCCTTACCTGCAGAAAGACAGTGATTCAAATCCCGGTATCCCATATGGTCCCCTGTGCCTGCCAGGGTTGATTTCTGAACATAGAGCCAGGAGTAGCCCCTGAGTGCTGCCAGGTGTGACCCCCCCCAAAAAAAACTATGTTTGTGAATTTTATGTATACTGGCAAGCTTTTGAAAATGTATTTAATTTTGTGATGTTTACAACAATATTTTTACAAGCAATTTACTCAAATAAATGGAGCTGCTTATAACTCAAAAAAAATTTAACACCATGCAGAAAGGTCAAATAAAAATGGATTTAAAACCATGATATTGGGGCCCGGGAGATAGCATGGAGGTAACGCATTTGCCTTTCATGCAAAAGGTCATCGGTTCGAATCCCGGTGCCCCATATGGTCCCCCGTGCCTGCCAGGAGCAATTTCTGAGCATGGAGCCAGGAGTAACCCCTGAGCACTGCCGGGTGTGACCCAAAAACCACAAAAAAAAGATAAATAAATAAAACCATGATATCATCCTGAAACAATAGGTATATAGAAGAAAATGTAGACAAGACACTCCATGACATTGAAACTAAAGACATCTTTAGGGAGGAACACCACTCTCCAAACAAATGGATACAAAGGTAAACAAATGAGGTTGCATTAAACTGAGAAGCTTCTGCAATTCAAAGGAAACAGTGACTAGGGTAAAAAGATCACCCACAGAATGGTAGAAACCATTCACATAACACCCATCAGATAAGGAGCTAATAACTAAGATATGCAATGTACTGACAGAACTTAACAAGAAAATAATCTAACCTATCAATAATTGGAAGAAGAAATGAACAGACATTTCCTCAAAGAAGAAATATAAATGGACAAAAGGCACATGAAAAATGCTCCACATCACTAATTATCAGGGATATGCAAATCAAAACAACAATGAGATATAATCTCACACCACAGAGACTGGCACATCTCACAAAGAAAAAGAACAACCACTGCTGGTGCAGATGTAGGGAGAAAGGAAATTATTCACTGCTTGTAGGAATGCCATCTAGTTCAGCCTTTTTGGAAAACAATATGTATACTTCTTAAAAAATAATAACAGGGTATTGAGCTCCCATATGATCCAGCTATAGCACTCCAGGGGTATACCCTAGGATCACAAAAATGCAATACAATAATACTCTCTGCACTTCTATGATCATAGCAGCACTATTTACAATAGCCATAATTTGGAAGCAACGCAGATGCCCAACAGCAGATGAGTGGCTAAAGACTGTTTTACATCTATATAATAGAATACTATGCAGTTGTTATAAGAATTGAAGTCATGGATGGATTTAGAGACTATTATGTTGAGTGAAATAAGTCAGAGCAAGAGAGATAAGCACAGAACAGTCTCACTCATATGTGGGATTTAAGAGAAATGAAAAACAGTACATTAATAATATAAGAGACAATAGAGATGAGGGCTGGCAGGATCAGTCCATAATAACAAGATTATCACAAAGAGTGGTAAGTGCCATTAGAGAAATAACTACATTAACAGCTCTCATGACAATGATAGAGAAAGAAATACAATGCCTGTCTTGAAGACAGGCAAGAGGTGAATGGAGGTAGGGAATGTGGGGACAATGGTGGCAGGAAAGTTGCACTGGTGAAGGGTAGGGTGATTTTTATGACTGAAACGAAATTACACACATGTTTGTAACCATTGTGCTTAAATAAATTATCAAAAAATAAATGAAAATATTTCTGAAAAAATTATAGCTGAAGTTAATATGCACATGAAGAAAAAAAACAAATAGATAACTAGGATTTTGCTCACAGTGTTGTGAGGATAAATAATATGGGATTATGAAACCAAACCCTGTTGTAGATTGTGTGCAGATAGAGAAAACCCCAGTGGGAAACTAGTCTGACAGGACATGCTACTCTCAGAGAACTTTCTGAAAGACCACGCTCCTTGCACTTTATCTGAACTTTGATTATCAGAATTCTGATATAGATCTTTTAGAATAACTATACTTAATTTTTTTTTTTGGTTTTTGGGCCACACCCAGTGACGCTCAGGGGTTACTCCTGACTATGCGCTCAGAAGTCGCTCCTGGCAGGCACGGGGGACCATATGGGAACCGGAGGATCAAACCGTGGTCCGTCCTGGGCTAGCGCAGGCAAGGCAGCAGGCACCTTACCTACTGCGCCACCTCCCAGCTCCCTTTTTTTTATACTTAAATTTTTGTTTTATTTCATTTAATTAGTGAAATATGTCACACTGCTCCTGAGATTTGATACAGCCAAATTTTATAAGATTCATATTTTAATATGAATATGAATTTAATAATTGTCATTATTTTATTGTTTGCTGTGTATAACTCCAATAGAATAAAATATTAAGAAACAACTTAACAGATCACCAAAAAAGTCCTAACCTGGGTACTTTTATCAAACCAGACATAATTCTTCAAAATTAGAAGAATCTAGGACTTAATAAAACCCTTCAAGCTTCTGTACCTGCTCCTTTACTAGACTGATAGATAGGCTCCCAGCGTCCCCTGCTGACCAAATCAGAACTGGAATGTGTTTGAAATGCCAGAGCTGCTGTATACACAACTCCTTAGCAATAACCTACTCTCAGTTGAGAGCAGAGTAGCAGAGACCCGCGTTCAGAATGCTGCTTCATGCACCACATTTACTGTGTCTTCTAAATTAAGCAACATTGGACTAACAGTGTCAAATTATGGTCTTGAGTACTTGCACCTCCCTTCAAAAGTGTTCAGATCATTCTACCGCTTCCTTAAGCAGTTTCTAATCCAACAGGTAATACTAACCCTTACCCTCCACTACTGGATAATTCAGTTTTGTAATCCAAGATCAATATGTTATTATGAAGTACTGTCTCTCCCTGTGTTTTTTTTTAAACTCTGTATATTACACTTGAATTAAATCATACATATTGGAATTTTTCAATGACCTTTTTGCCTAATATAACTTGATACCTTCAGGGATTTGAGATATAGTACAGTGGGTTGGGTGTTTCACTAGCACACAGTCTTGATATGTTCAATCCCCAGACAATTCCTCTGAGACAAAATAGGAGTCATCCCCAAAAACAAACCCAGAAGAAACTGTGAGCATCAAGTTTGTCTCAAAGCAAACAAACTGTCTTCCACAGTTTCATTCAAGTTGCAAAGTTGCAAAGAACTGCATGATATAATATTTTGTCTAGCCCTGCTAGATTATTTTCATTCATTTGACTGTTGGACATTTGTGATGCTTCATATTATGGATATTGTTTATTATAGAATTAAACCTCAGGTTCTAAAGCCAGGATCTGGAAGCAAACTTCAATCTAGGAAATAAAACACACACACACACACACACAGACACACGGAGAAATGGTTTCAGGAATTCCAACACATAACTCTTCAGCCTATAAGAAGCAGCAATCTCTGTGGGAAGTTTGGAAATGCAAGAGCATTTTTCTGAAAATCTGAGTATTTATTAGGAAGGAACAGACCACATCCAAAGGTGGGATTAGGTGGTCTAAACACCAATCCAAGGTGCTACATTTAAAGATGTTTCCAAACAATAAGTAAAAAGGTGTATACTGAGTGGAATGGAATCTAGTTAATCCCACAACTCTGAAGACTTCAGGCAGTTGGAGTTAGTCTATCTCCAAAGTCTTTTTTCAAGGCCCCAGGAAGGGTTCTCCAACATGGTCAGGTTTCACTACATTAAAATATCTACTTAA
>PVKC010021330.1:0-18210 GCA_004027635.1 Crocidura indochinensis | reverse complement strand
AAAAAAAAAAAAAAAAAAATTACACATCACATAGTTCAGAAATAAATTCAGCTACCATCATTTTTGCCACCTGGAAGTTAGTAAATGATTCAAAATGAACAATGAATTGTTTGATGCATTCTTTAGCATTGTTCTCTTTGTTCACATTTCTAATATTTCTCAATTTCTAATTCTAGGACACTAATGCGATCATTTATTTTTCTCAGTATATTTTGTTATCTAGTGCCATACAAATAACAGGCTTCCAAAAATAACATTCTCTTATTATTTTAATGCCATAATGATTATTAAATCTGCTGCTAAGTCAGACACACATAATATATATACACATAACTGTATTATATATGTGTTTATATATTTATATCTATCTATCTATCTATCTATCTATCTATCTATCTATCTATCTATCTATCTATCTATCTATCTATCTATCTATCTATCTATCTATATGTTTGTGGTGATAGGTGTAATTCCCCAAAAGGGTAAAGTACTGGGTCAAAGTACATTTTATTTTATTTTATTTTATTTTATTTTATTTTATTTTTTGGTTTTTGGGCCACACCCGGTGGTGCTCAGGTGCTCAGGTGTTACGTCTGGCTGTCTGCTCAGAAATAGCTCCTGGCAGGCATGGGGGACCATATGGGACACTGGGATTCGAACCAACCACCTTTGGTCCTGGATCAGCTGCTTGCAAAGCAAACGCTACCGTGCTATCCAAAGTACATTTTAAAATACTTTTCCTATATCATCAATTAAATATACAAGAAAGTTTCTTTACCCATATTCTTACTCAAACTGAATAGTATTCATATTTTTAATTTTTGCCAGCTTGAAGCAATTTCAAAATTTTGTTTTGTATTTCTCAGATTACTGGTAGCATTAGACATATTTTTATGTTTAATTTTATGATAAATATTTTTGTGAATTGTCTGTCCTTATCAGATAACATGACTTTCCATTAGATTGACATTAGAATCCACATCCAAAGTTTTTTTATTATTTGTGGTGATCCAGAATTCATTTTACGAATTAATCACGTGGGTCCGGAGAGATAGCACAGCGGTGTTTGCCTTACAAGCAGCCGATCTAGGACCAAAGGTGGTTGGTTCGAATCCCGGTGTCCCATATGGTCCCCCGTGTCTGCCAGGAGCTGTTTCTGAGCAGACATCCAGGAGTAACCCCTGAGCACTGCCAGGTGTGACCCAAAAACCAAAAATAAAAAATAAATCACGTGAAATAGAGCAAATTAAAGCATTTGACAAGATCCTCTGAATTTTGCAGACGGAGCAACTAAATTAATAACCCTTTAATATAGTAAAGATATAAAAAATTTATTAAAAAGTTTTACAAAATTTATTTATATTATCTTATTCTAGCAGCTGTCATAGTTTTTCCTCTCATTTACATACCACTGATAAAATTGGATTCTTGCAGACAAGTAAGAATAGTACATCAATCACCAATTATCTTTAATGTTATAGTTCCAAAGCATTATCTTTCTATTTATCTATCTATATAATTCAGATATATTATTTTTGGAGGGAACACACCCGGTGACACTCAGGGCTTACTCCTGGCTTTGTGCTCAGAAATTGCTCCTGGCTTGGGGGACCATATGGGACTTCAGGGGATCGAACAGTGGTAAGTTCTAGGTTAACGTGTGTAAAGCAAACAACTTACTGCTGTGTCACCACTCCACCCCAGATATATTATTGTAGCCCTTTTTTCTTAGATATTTTCACTATATGATTGGCTAAAAGCTATATAAATGAGGATTTGTTGGACCAACATTTCAGAACTTGTACATAAATAAAGGACCTATTAGAGTTCTATATTATTTTGTTCCTCCTTTATTTCCTGTCCTCAGAAACACAAAATCATGTCCAATTCTATAGTGAAGATGGTAAAATATAACAGATAAATCCTTGAAATTGTGTTTAAAGATAAATAATCCTGGGGCCGGAGTGGTGGTGAAAAGTGGTAAGGTCGGCAATAGCCTAGGAGGACTTTGGTTTTATCCTCTGGTGTCCCATTTGGTTCCCGAAGCCCAGAGCTATTAATGAGCCCCAAATAACCAAATAAAATAAATAATCTAAGAAAAGTTACAAACAACTTCTTTTTAATCATATATTTTAATCATCAATGGGTTTTCATGTACTTGATCATGATCTAAAGCCACGTAAGAGTAATGACATCACATTAGAAATATGATTCTGCAAATATCGTATATACAAACAAAATTAAGCCACAGATACTACACACAATTTAATCTATACTGAAGCTAACAGATCTAAATCTATACAGAAGCTAAACACACAGACCTTTCATCCAGCTCATCCCAAAATAGAGACTTTGCCATACTTATTCTTTTTTCAACTTTTACATTACACCTTTTGTGATATAGAGATTCACAGAGGCTTGTTAAGCATTTGACAGGCAGTCTGTCCATTAACTACTGTTCTACTGCTGCTATTTCCTCCAATGGGGATTGAGTCTGAAGAATGAAGATGGCAGGGGAAGATGGTCTGTGCTCAGTACACTAAGCTCTGATTCCAAGCTTTTCTTTTTAGGACTTCCTCCTTCCCTCCCTCCCTTCCTTCACTTTTTCCTTCCTCCCTTCCTCCCTCCCTCCCTCCCTTTATTCTTTCCTTCCTCCCTCCTACCCTTCCCCCTTCCCTTCCTTCCTTTCATTTCCCTCCCTCCCTTCCTTTCTTCCTCCCTCCCTCCCTCACTTTCTCCCTTACTCCCTCCCTCCTTCCCTTATTCCTTCTTCCCTTTTCCTTCCTTTTCACCCTCCCTCCTTCTTTTCCTCCCTTTCTATCTCCCTCCCTTCCTTCCTCCCTCCCTTCCTCCCTTTTCCTCTTTTACCTTTCTTCCTTTTCCCTCCCTACCTCCTTCTCTCCCTCCCTACCTTTCTTCCTCCCTCCCTCCCTTTCTTCCTTCTTCATCCTTCCCTCACTTTTTCCATTCCTTTCTTTCTTCCTTTCCCTCTCTCCCTCCTTCTCTCCCTTCCTTCCTCTCTTACTCCCTCCCTCCTCATTACCTCCCTCTACCCTTTTTCCCTTCTCCCTCTCCCTCCCTCTCGTCCTCTCTCCCTCCCTTTCTCCCTCTCCTCCATTCCTCCCTCCCTTCTTTCCGTCCCTTCCTTTCTCCCTCCCCTCTCTACCTACCTTCTTTCCTCCTTCCCTTCCTTTCTCCCTCCTTCTCCCTTCCTTCCTCCTTCCCTTTCTCCCTCACCCTCCCTTCCTCCCTACTTTCTTCCCTTTCCCTTGCTTCCTCCCTCCCCTCTTTCTCCTTTCCCCTCCCTCCCTCCTTTCCCTTCCCTCCTTCTCCTCTCTCCTTCCTCTTCCTTTCCTCCTTCTTCCTTCCCCCTTCCTTCCTCCCTCTCTCCCTCCCTCCTTTCCTTCCTACCTTCCTTTCTCCCTCCTTCACTCTTATTCCTTCCTTCCTTTCTTCCTTTTTTCCGTCTTCCTTTCTTCTATCATTCCTTATTTTTGTCGAGCTCTTACTTCAGGTCTGTTAACCAGAGGTTGGATTATGGAACCAGAGCCTTGAATATATTGATATAAAATATATCAAGAAAATATTAATTGTAAAAGCATTTTTTTTTTTTGGTTTTTGAGCCACACCCGGCTGTGCTCAGGGGTTACTCCTGGCTGTCTGCTCAGAAATAGCTCCTGGCAGGCACAGGGGACCATATGGGACACCGGGATTTGAACCAACCACCTTTGGTCCTAGATCGGATGTTTGCAAGGCAAACTCCGCTGTGCTATCTCTCCGGACCAGTAAAAGCAATTTTTTAAATTTATCTTTAGTTATAAAGATTCTACATAGAGAACAATGAAGAAACAGCTATTCAGAGTAGTGCTCTGTGTCAGTAAGTTTATTTAATAAGAAGACTGGCATTTCTTAGTAAAAGTAGACTGTTCATCCAATTAAATTACAGCATATTAAAAAGGTCAAAATAATATAGAAGTTCTCACATTCACAGAAACACTAAATTTCTGATTTTCATACTCCTGAAAAAGATAGTAATTGCAATTTGAAAAGGGTGAAATACTTCTGTGGTTCTTTGCTAAAGACAGAAATAATAATTTGGCTGATCACTGATGTAACCTCACGTAGGTAATGTGAAACTCATTTTTTAAAGTAAGGATGAATAACCATATTTTTTATTTATTTCCTGCAAGAAAATCAGCAATACGATTCCATCAAAACAGTTTTTTCAATCTTTTTGTTTAAATTTGAATTAGTTATAAATGAACTTGTACTATTTAAAGTACTTATGAGTCCTGTATTATATAAGAATTAACTTCATCTTAACGCAGTTCATTTTATATTTTTTCTGTTAATATTTAGTGTATTTAAAACATTGTTGCATTCAAGAATTAAAGTGCTCTACGTGCACCAAATCATTCTAAGAACCACGCGGCATAAACTGCAATGTGTGCACAATAATTATGTGACTTTGTTTGTAATAAACATTTAAAATGACGGACTTTCTCATAAATACACTAAGTAGGGTGATGTATGAGATTTCTAATTTATTCTTGTTTAAAATTTAACCATGCTTTTTTAAAGCATATCAATTTTGTTAATACCATGTAATTAAAACATGTCAGTGCACAGCAAGTTTTAGTCTAAATTAATGACTATGAGAATTATTTTAATTAAATAACCAATTATAGAAAAATCGCAAGCATGAGAGCTGACATTTAAATGAATTTCATTTAAATTGCTTCTTAACATTGTCCCATCTAGGACACTAATGCAAAATGAACTATTGTATCAACTTAGATTATCACTATTTTTTTGTATGCACATAATGTATTCATATTCAGTCACTGGAACTGAGGGGAATATTTGGTATCGATCTAATACTTCTATTAATAAAAAAAACAACAGGATGAGCTAAAGTAGGAACAAACCATCCTTCTTTTTTCCTTTCTTTCTTTCTTTTTTTTTTAAATTTGTGCTTCTAAATTTGGTTTTAGTTTTTACAGGGGTGGGGGAAAGTTCACACCTTTGGGAGTTATATATAATTAAATCAGGAGACTTCTGAAATTCATTTTTGTGAACATGCACATACAGGACTTCAATGTCCTACACTTAGTGAGACCAATGCTGATTATCAGAATGCATGTATTTCTTTGTGTTTATTCCACACACCCCTCAATTGTACCAGAATTAGCATACAGCTTCTTCTTGGAAAATAAAATTTTTAAGTCTACGATCACATCAGCAGCCTTCATATCCTATGAGAATTCAGTGGGATAACTTTTTAAGTGTCCATTTCTAAATAGTTCAACACTACAATAGCATTTTTCTATTCTGAATTATTGTTATTACCTTTAATTTTATGTGATTAATTTTATTCACTTCTTAACCACCCTATCATAGAAATTTCTTTAAAATCTAAACAAGTGATCATAATCTTTCTCACTAAAACTTTGACTTCATATGCTATTTCTAGTGCTAAAGAAAAAAAATGCATGAAAACTAGGCAAAATTTGTTCAATTTTGCTGCCTTTTTTTTTTCAAAAAATGTGTGAAATGAACTGCTGAAAGAACTAAAGTTTTGTCCACATATAAATTAAAGTTGAACACATTGATTCATTATCAAATTGTCAAGAAGGTTGTAAAGGAGATATTTTGCCCATCTATACCATTTTGCTTTCTTTGTCATATCACACAGTTTGGAAAAGAATGTATAAATTTAAATGAACTATTAGAGCTTTTGAGAATTTTTTTTCTAAGGTGAATTTTAATTATCTCTTTGTGGGGAAATCTTTATTTAGCAGTTTGCATTCTATAATAAAAGATGCCTTCTCTATTCTGCTAGAAAAAGAAACAACCATATTTAGATTTGACTAGTTAATTGCTCCTCATTGGAATGCATTAAGGCATGCAGTTCAATTATTATGTTCATATTTGTTGAATGCACATTTTTAATAATCAAAGATTATTTAGTATCAGAAAAACAATAGTTCCTTGTATATTTTATCTTGCTAGCACTTTAAATATCTAAAAGAAAAAGAAAAGATGACTGCATTTGTTGTTCATTGATTAACCAGTAATGTTATGTATAAATAATGTATTTGACAGTATGGCAGCCCACTTGGGACATTATGCCATTTACTACAAAATAGGATGCAACATACAACTGAGCAGTGAGAACAAATTAAACATCTTTTCTTGGTAACTTTAGCATTTTTATTAGGTGATAAACATCACAGAGAGAGGAAAGCAGATGTAGTTATTTCAGAAATATTAACCTTAATCGAAAGCTAACTTGACATATAGCATTCTACTTTTTTACATGACACATTTTTTTCCATTAACAACAGAAACCAAATTTAGTCAGGTTATTATAAGACGATATATGTAAAAATGAATGACTATCTTGTGTACAATTCTATCTGTAGCTACTGAATTGTATTATTCATATAGATGAAAAAATTTTAAATATATATCTAGCATCTTATAAGCATAAAAATTAACCAAGAGTTATAGTGTTGTATTACTTTTACTTTAAAAAAATGTCTCCTGGAGTGTTACTTAACTGGGAATTTCCTTCCTTCATGGGTAAGTTACTATAATTCCCGAGTGCTTTTGGAAGCAACTAAATAGTGACTAAATTTAAGAGCAGTTATATAATTAACAACCACCATCCACCTTCCCTCATTTATTGTTCTTTTCTGTCACTTACTCATGGGGATCCACAGATGAAAAAACTCTGCTTTTAAAGAAATTAATGTTTGAGTGACTGAGAAACTTAAAGTCCTCTTAATATACATAGACTTGCCCAAATAGAAGCTTCCTTCATTTTGTTATTTCACTCAAAAACTTCTATTTCATGATTTTTCCGAGTCACACACTGTTCAAGAATCATTAGCATGCCACAATCAACAAAACACAGATATTTTTTTTAACAGCAAATATATTCTAACCAAGTGGAGGAGAGAATAATTAGAATAATAAGTATATTATTTACCCTGATTCAAGGTGAAAAACCATAAAATGAAAGGGGATAAGTAAAGGTAAAAGGACGGAGTAGTGTTAGGAGTATTTGTGTTGGCAGGTCTTATTAAGAAGTATTTTGGGGGCTGGAACAATAGCACAGCAGTAGCAGCATTTATGCTGCTCACCTGTGATGGATCTGGGTTCAATCTTCGGCATTCCATAGGATTCCTGGAGCCTGCCAAGAGTGATTTCTGAGTGAGAGCCAGGAGTAACCCTTGAGTGTGGTCAGTTGTGGCCCAAAAGAAAAAAAAAAAAGAAATATTTGCAAAAAGAAAGAATAAGGTAAAAAAAAAGTTCTTTTTATCTGGGACAAAAGTAAACAAGACAGAAGAAACAATGAGCAAAATATTGTTATATTGAAATTTTGTTTGCTGTCCCAATATTATAGGGAGATAAGTTCATCAGAGTTTAGAAAGGAGCTGGATTCCCACATCATACAGGTCTCCAGATTCCCAGGAAAGAGATTGGTCTTTTTTAGAAATGAGGAGTCATTGAAAAATTACAAGAAGCACTTTGGGAGCTCTATTGGGAATTTTATGCATAAGTTCAGTGGCAATATATTATAATATATATATATATATATAAACTTTAATAGTAGGATACTATTAAAACAAATAAATAATAATGGTGACACTAAGCATGGTGGTGGGTAATGTGACAGGAAAAAGAGATTTTTGTCCTAGAAATATTTTGAAGATGGACCTAAAATGATATCTCAATTCATAGGCAGTAAGCATAACTGAGAAAACAGATCTAAAGGTAATGCCAAGGTTTGACCAATTAAGCTAAAGAATTATACTAAGATTGGATTAGGTTGTTAAAAGAAAAGATTTGGGGAAGGAAGCAATCAAGAGTTCAAACTAGACTTCAGAATTTGAGATGACTATTATATGGCCAAGAGAAGTGTCAAGGAGGCAGTTGGATTTATCTGTCTAAAAATGTGGAATGTAAATATAAATTAGAAAGTGTTTGGCACTTAGATAAGATTAGATGCCATGAAACTAATATATCAAAAGGCTGTGTGTTGATGGAGAAGAAATTAGTTAAAACACTTGTGCTCCACTTGTAGAGGTCTGGGGTAGTAAACAGAAAAGAATGAGCAAGTGAAAGACAAACCAAATGGAAGAAAACCCAGTTGAATATACAGAAAAAAAAAAGAAATGACATGTATCAATAAAGGATGTGGAGAGGAAAGAGAGGGGGACTCAATTGTATCAAATGCCATTAACAGTTCAAGGAGATGAAAGCTGAGAATTGACTACCAGATTTCCCAACATGGTCTGCAGTGAGAGCATGGTAAGGAGATGGAAGGATGGAAACAAGAAAAAACCAACAACAAAAACTCTTTCCAGAACTTTGACTTACGGAGGAGAGACATAGGTAAGCTGTTGAGGGCAGGGAAGTTGTTGAAGGCAGGGAAGAACAAGGAAATGATATCTTTTTTGAGAATCAGAGAATTGCGTCAGAATTCTTACTCGCTGATAGGGATGTCCCAATAGAGAATGAAACACTGCTGTTTAAAAGAGAAGGTTTTCTCAGCTATTATTGAGAACATACATGGTAAGAAAAGGGAGAAACTTAACCCTGGTGGAACTTGCTGTAATGGAAACAGATATGTCATTTAAACGCATTATTTTTAGTTTTTGAACAAAAGTAACAGTGCAATTTTCTACTTTAGTAACATTCAAATCTTGTTTTTTTTTTTACTCCTCCCCAATATTCAAATCTTAATATCTTGTCATCATTCCTTCAGTATTGTGGCTCCTTATCATTGTTCATTTATTGATAATCTCATTGTCTCACACAGGCTATGTATTTGAGTTATTCACATGTCTTACCTGCTTTATGTAGAGCACTAGTTTCAGAAGTTACCACTTGATGGAAGAAACAATAAAAAGCCAATAAAGAAAGGTGAAAAGCAATGCCTCAAGGATGCAACATTTCTCTTAGAAATGCAGAAACCCAAGACCTCGGTTCTCTACATCTTTCGTTATAGATATTCAAAATGAAGAGACCTAGAAAGTGGAGATTAAGTGGCAGGAATGTATTCCAATTGGAGAATTAGACCATGAAGGTAGGGCAAGGAGAGAATTAGAGATGGGAAGGAGGCAAAACCTAGTAGAATTAGCAGTACTAGCCCATGAGTTCAACTACAGTAGATACCGTGTGATAACCACAGTGAAATAACAAGCACTGGAGATCTTTGCTTAATTTTATCGGAAACTGTCCATAGATATATTGGCATGGGGATAATTAGCCACCAAAAATGTATTCATCGTGCTTCCACACTTTTTTATTTCTCTTGCACACACAGATATCACCAAGAATTTCAGTTGTTTATTCATTTTATCTCACAGTTCTGGGAGTCAGGAATCCTGAACCAAGCTGTAAGAAAGATTAGTTCCAGCTGGAGTCTGAATATCTATGCCATGCTTTTCTCATAGCTCCCAGGTTCTGTGACCAAAGTTCTTGATGTTCTTATGGGACTGTCAGCAATTTTGGGTTTTATTTGGCTTGTATATATAATGCTTCAATCTCTGTATCTGTTTTCATATGTTTCCTTTGCAGATTAAGTCTCCTCATATCTTTTTTTCTTATAAAGTTATGTGTCATTAGCTTTGAAAATTACCCTATATACTAAATGCCCAGTTCTTAAGAATTTCAAGATAATTATATTTCCAAAGATATTATTTTCATAGAAAACCACATTCACGGATTCCCAGTTAGGGCTCAATAAAATCCATTAATATATACATGTATGTATAAATAAGTTAAATAATATATATTACATGCAGACATATATGCAAAGATTGCTATCATCTTTTTATGTATTCAGTGTCTTTGAATTTTTGAGACAGTTATAAAATTCCTAACATCATGCAAGATTTTCATGTATATATATGTTCATATATATTTTATTCACAGAGCTGATTTGAAAGTGAGAAATTTTCATTCCCTGAAGAATTTGATCATTTTGTTTCTTCTACTGTGTCTAATAGAATTTAACTAGTTACTAGAAAGATTGGACATACAGAGAATTGAAAAGGAAATGTCTGCTCTATAGTTGTCTTATTTTATCTAAGAGTCTTTAAAATTTCTCTTGATACCCTTGTAATAGGTAGCTTCTGTGATGATCCCTAACCACTGATGCTTCCTAATATTTACACAGTAGTGCTATCCTCTTCTCTGAAATATCAACTGGATATAAAGAGTGAAAAGTAACAAAGGATATAGACTGCCACTCCAGGTATCTAGTGACATGAAGATGCGATGTTTGTTTTGGGGTCATATCTGGCAGTGCCCAGGTCAGCCTAGTGCAAGGTAAGTGCCCTACCCACTATTGTTGTCTTAGGTGATGTTCAAAGAGCTCCTCCATTTGATGACTGAAATTTTTGTAACCATTGTGCTTAAATATAGAAATTATTATTAAAAAATAAATTGCAATAGAAACAGATGACATATTTATATTGAGACAGCTGAAAATAAAATTTTCAAATAGTATTGCAGTAACTCTTTGTTTTGGGCCACACCCAGTGACATTGAGGGGTTACTCCTGGCTCTGTGTTCAGAAATTGCTTCTGGCTGGGGGACCATATGGGATGCCAGGGATTGAATCCATGTCAGTCCTGGGTCAGCTGTATGCAAGGCAAATACCCTACTGCTGTGCTATGACTCCAACCCCATATTATAATAACTTAAAAAAATAGCAAGATTGAAGAAAAAAAAGACCATCTAGGAGGGAGCTGTGGACTATCAGCAAATAATTGAGGACTCTTGTCAAGAGATTAAAAGGAACTGAGTTCTCTCCAGTACAGGGGAGTGAGCTTAGAGAGTTGCTTTCCTTTAGCAGAGTCTTTAAGTGTGTGATTAAACTGTTAACACATCGAATGCTACTTTAGGGTAGATATTGAACAAGAATTGCCTACATAAGCCACATCCTATGCATAACACAGAGAAACAGAAATTATAAATGTATTGAGTACTAACCTAGGTTTTCTATAATATGAAATTTTCTATCATGAGAAGCAATTTAAGTATTTCAACTTTGAAAGACATTTATGAATCATTCTATTGTACATCTCTGTAATAAAACTGTCTATTGAAATTAATATAACTTTTTTAATGACTGTGACTGTAACATTGTTCAAAGGGCCTCAGAATTGAATTACCATTATGTTTTGTATGACCCTACAAAGTTTCTGAAGTAAGTATATATTTTTGGTAGTAACACTTAAACACAAGGCAAAAATTATTATTAAAGTAATTTTAAAAAGACATATATACCTTAAAAATGTTTTCTTCTGTTTTACTCGTAGATGACTATTCTTTTTAAAATGCAATACTTTCAGAATTAATTTAATTTCCATCTTCATTTCTCTAAATAAAAGCATGGTGAACTTTGTTTACTTATCTAACCAAAAAAAAGATGAAAATAAATGATTTCTTTTATTAAATTTTAGTTGGCTGTATTAAATGATATGTTCCTTATTTATAGTTAAAATTAAAGATGATGTTAGAAAAGCCTTATTAATTTATTCCACTTCCTTGTCATATGTTTATATGTTTATTTACAGTATAACACTTGCTAAAATTATATGCTTTGTAGTTTGTACCTATATATAATATGTTCTTATTGGATAGTGAGAATATAGCTGATTTAAGATCTATATTTCTAACAACTTTTTATTTCTATTTTTAGCATATTTATTTAACTAAATATATTTTGGGTGAAGGTTTTTAGTTTTCTTTTTTTTTTTTGCTTGCTTGTTTCAATGTCTGGGATTGACCACAGCATCTCATATATGCAAAGTATTTCTTCTACGCACTGGGCTACATTCCCAGACCTACCTACATCAACTGCTTTTCTGTCCCTGTTCTCTTTCAAAATGCAAACCATTTTTTTGTCTTTAAGTTATAGTTAAGGAAAATTTGTTATTTTCTTTTTGGGAAAGGAAGATCACAACCCATTGTTCTCAGAGTTTTATTCCTAGCTTTTCACTCAGGTATCAGTCCTAGAATGGTGAGGGTACCATCAGAGATACCTGGGATCAGACCAGTATCTTTCATTTATAAGGCAATCACCCAACTTTCTGTATAATCTCTCTAGTCCTTAATTAATAAAAACATTTTACAGAAACTTTGGGATTTTTAGTTCCATTTTACTTTTCTTTAATTTTATAAAATCTTTATTTAACCACCATAATTACAGGCATGATTGTAGTTGGATTTCAGTCATAAACAGAACACCCTCCCTTCACCAGTGCAACATTTCCATCACCAATACATCCATCTGCCCCCCCCCCCACCTCCTGTATTCGAGACAGGCATACTACTTCTCTCACTCTTTGACTTGTTTTGCTAGTTGTTAGTGTAGTTATTTCCCTAACAGCATTCACCACCTTTGTGGTGAGCTTCATATCTTGAGCTGGTCCTTCCAGCCCTTAACTCTATTGTCTCTGGCCTCATTACAATGATATCATTAAGTTTTTTTCAAAACTCATGAATAAGTGAGACTATTCTGTGTCTCTATCCCCCTGACTTATTTCACTTAGCATAATATAGTCCATGTCCATCCATGTATAGAAAAATTTCATGACTTCATTTTTATTGACAGCTGCATAATATTCCATTGTGTACACACACACACACACACACACATATACATCATAGTTTCTTTAGCCATTCATCTGTTTCCGTTTGAAGATGCTTTAAGTCTCAATGTTATGGAGTGTTTTACCTACATGTTGTTCTATATATCTTATGGTTTCAGGCCTGATATCAAGGTCTTTAATTCATTTGGATTTGACCTTTGTGCATGGTGTTAGCTGAGGGTCTGAGTTATCTTCTTTCAAGTGACTAATCAGTTGTGCCAACACCACTTATGAAGAGGTTTCCTTGCTCCACTTTAGATTTTTTGCCTTTTAATCAAAAATTTATTGAGTGTGTATCTGGGGAACATTTTCTGAATACTCCAGTCTATTCCACTGATCTGAGGGATCTCCGGCCAGGTGTAGCAACACCCTTCCTCCTCCTCCAATTGTCCTACCTAACTGAAGTTCCAGTTTGCTTTAAATCATCATTTTCAGCATAAGTAAGTGATCAATACAGAGACATACCACAAATAAAAAGTGATGCCTGTGATCTTTTAATAATCAAAAAGAAACTTAGATTACTGAGAAACTCCTCATATCACTTTTATTTATTTGAAGCAATTATGATATGTAGCTGAAGCAACAGCACAGAGGTAGGACATTTTCCTTGCTCACAGCTGACCCCAGGACAGATACGGGTTCTATCCCGGGCATCCCACGTGGTCCAGAGCCTGCCAGAAGCAATTTCTGAGTGCAGAGCCAGGAGTAACCTCTGAGTGCTGACAGGGGTGGCACCCCAAACAAAACAAAAAAAGAAGCAGTTATGATTCAATGGAAAGTGTTCTCCATGAGCAGTCATACCCCCATTTACTCAGTAGCCCATGTGAAAGACATTATTTAGACTCTTGCTAAGCTAGCAGTGTCTTAAGTTCATTAGGATGCAATTCCAGAGACCAGGGAGGCAGTACAGGAGATATGACTGACATTTTCCTTGGATGCTGCCTTACCTGCTTAGATCCTTACACCACAAATGGTTCCCTAGCACTGCTACAAGTTACATCTAATTACAAAGCAAGTAATAAAAGAGAGAGCTCTCTAAAACACACCAAAACCAAATGATTTTGAAAAGGTACCGGTATTTGCACCCATATCTTTACTATTGCCAAGCTGTAGAAACAGAAAATGCCTGATAGAATAAGTGTGATCCTTGAGATAAGAATTAGGAGTAAACTCTGTGTACACTAGGTAGAGTTAAAAATAGATGAATAAAATTAATAACATATTTTACCAATTTAAAGGCACAATTACATTAATAATAGCATTCATATCTAGAATGTTATCTCATGTTTCTGGCCACTTGGTTATGAATATGAGAGGTTCCTGACCTACAGACTTCGTAATTTGATGAAATGATTCAGAAATCTCAGGGAAATCTTTTACTTGTTTATTTATAGGTTTAATTATAAAAAAAATCAAAATTAAGAACAGCCTAATGAAGAGACATAGTTGAATAGTCCAATTTCCCAACTAAGAGACTGCACCGAGATTCAGTGTCCAGAAATTGTATAGCATTTCACTGTCTAGATATAACAAATAGAATAACTGCATATTATTGAGCTCAGTCTCCAGCATCCTTTATCTCTCTGTGGTTAAACTGACTCGAAGGCCAATATTCTCATGATATAATTGGTCTCTGTGATCTTTTCACAGTAGAAGTCTTTTTATCTGCTCGCAAAATTCAGGTGTGTGATTAAAAATAAAAATTTATGACTAGAATGGAAACTTCTTTTACTTGGGAAATTCCAGAATGTAATTTCACTCCCCAGAATCAGAGAAAAGGTCCAGTCTCAAGTATTTATTATGCAGCAAATATCCTTAATGAAACAACAGAAGTTAATGCTGATTTTTCTAAGTTCCAGCCTTTGATGAAATGACTTAATAGCACTCATATAGTGAACAAGGTGATTGAAAACAATTTATAAAACATTGCAAAGTCATAACATTTTAACAAAAGAAGTTTTATAAAAATTATCTGATTTTTATCCAGGAATATAAGTATGATAAGTCCTTGCTACACAAGCTTGATTTGTTAGTTTCAGGGATAGAAGATAAAGCTTCTGAGATTTTTTTTTTTTGCTTCTTAACACAATTCCAGAAGGCATGATTAAGAAGTTCAATGTATATTAAGTTCTAGAAATGAATCTTTTTTTCTTATCCTAATGATAGAAAATGGTTCTTTTATCTTTTTAATTGAAGTTGACTGTTAATTGGGCATATTTTTAATATAGAACATCTAATTATAAAGTACAAAATAAAAAGTTTCTGGGTGGAGATCTGGTAAGAGAGAGAGAACAGTGGGTAGGACACCTGTTTTGCATATACCTGACCTGGGATTGATCCCTGGAACCTTATATTATCTCCTGAGCCCCACCAGGAAGAATCCGAGTACAGTACCAGAAGTAAATCCTGAGTATAATCAGAAATAACCCCAAAAACAAAACAAAAAAATGTTCTTTAGTAAAATATTCTTAATTTAAAATATTAACAAAGTACATAGTCATTTATAGATACACATTTTGGGTGGAGTTTGTATCACTTACTTTTTAATTCTGTGGTTATGATTCATTATAAGTAAATATCCTATATAATTTATCCCATACTTTGAAAGATTGTACTTTACTATATTTCTGAATGTATTTTAAATGTAAAATTAAATAATTTCTAAAACTTGGTTCAGTATCTCTTTGATAAATCACAGATCTAGGACTCTCACTATGATGTTCAGTATACCAAGAAAGTTAAAAAAAATCCTCTGGATTAAAGTAATAGAGCCATGTTATTGTTTGATCAATTTTGCTTGTGTTTAATGAACAAAGCAAGATTGACCACCTCCTAAAGGTTAGGTGTTCTACAAATCTCAGGTATTATCATATAGTAGCATTAACAGTGGGGATTTGGGAGCTCTGAGGTTCAAGTAGTGCCAGAGATTAAATCCACATACAAAACAATTTCTCTCACTCTCTGACCTAGCTCTCTGATTTCAGCTTTTATGGACAATTCTTTAGTTCTTGAGTCAAGAAGTAGGTTAAGCAGCTGAATGTTATATTAAACAAACTGCTTATTATTAAACAAAATCCTCATCATAATCATTCCCTCTAGGAACAGCCTAGAGGCATGCTAGTATTAGAAATAAAAAAAATTATTTCAAATGAGAGCATAACCCATTTTATGTTTGTAAATTATATTGCTTGCATTTTTAGTAGCCCAAATCTGTTTTTTAGCTAAAGTATCTACATTCCCCTTTAATATTGGAATGGGCTAAAATATTCTTTCCTGCACTGGTGAAATGGTTTGATTGTCATGTACTAGAAATGACCTCAACACATAATTGATCCTGCCTTTTAATTATTGTCAGAAATAGTGGCAAAGGATCAACTATTCAAAATCCAAATCAAGTTTTGGCAGGTGTCCTCCGGCAGTAACTGGCTTATTTCCAACACTTCTATGTAACAGGTCAAATCATTCCGTTATCTATGGATACATTTTGCCAATTAATCTAGCCTGAAGATCACCAGGAATTACATTGTTTAAAATGAAGTATGTTTTATAGATACCTTGTGCGAGATGTTTTATGGCCACAGAGGGAGGGAATGGAGGACTAGCTACTCTCACCATGAAATTTCTGGGTTATATGTCTATTTGTTGAATCAGAGGCAGACATATTTTTGAGAAGAATATCAATCCTTTTACCTCTCCCTTTTGATTCACTTCCAAGCAAAGTGGCATGCCTAGCTTTAAATATGATTCAAGTATGTCATCTTTTAGTCAAGAATCAACATCTAACTCCAGTTTAAAACTACAACATAGAATTTTCTATATAATTTTTATTTTTGTCATATAGTGCTAAACTTGAATTCTCTAGTATTTCAATCTTCTGAAAAAGCCATTTCAAAACTAGTAATATTCAGGAGATAAACATAATCTACAAATTATTTTACATATTCTAAATTTTATTCTGAGGTTGGTCCAACTTCTTTGTATATATAATATTATTTTTGTGGTACTAATGATTGATTTTACTAAATTTTATCAAGATAATGGCATTGAAATATTTAGTGAGCAAATTTTAAAACACAGCTAAAAATAAATATTAGTAATATTAGCCTAGAAATACTGAGGACATTTTAACTTGTATTACACATCATGAACATCATATAGCTTTGTGCTCTCTTTACAGGATTTTCATTTCCCTCCTCATTGGCAAAGAAACTGAATTTCTCTTTGTTTTAGAAGTCAACTCAGCAATATTATTTAGAATAATTGGTAACTATTCTTATTGATTAATCTAGCAAGGCACTTTATATATCTCTTATTTACTATTTTATTCCATGCCCTTATTATTTTAAGCAGAATTCTATTCTCTTTATGTGCTGTAGTAATCTGATAATATGATTAGTATAAATTTTAAGTAAAATATTTTCATTGATCTTAAATTAGTTCAAGAGACAACATTTTTTTTATATGGTGAGATTCTTGTGATCATAGGGTTGAATTGTAAACACGGGACTGAATAAATTTTTTTTTAATTTTGATTTTTTGGTCACACCTGGTGACATTCAGGGATTACTGCTGGCTATGCACTCAGAAATTGCTTCTGACACTGGGGGATTGAAACGTGGATCATCCCAGGCTAGTGCATGCAAGGCAGGCTCCTTACCACTTGTGCCACAGCTCAGGCCTCATGACATTTGACTTTTTAAGAGTTAAAATCATTAGAACTATGCTCTTAGCTTTGCTGTGCAGTAAATTGAAATAGCTTAGCTTGAGAGAAGCAGGTAGAATGTAAGGATGAGTCAATTGACACTGTCTTAAAGTTATAACTGTCTACTCAAAGTTTATACAAGGAAAATGATAGATGACAAAATCTAGAGTGGCATGAGTATCTGTTTTTTTGGTTATTTGCTTGTTTGTTTGTAGGCACTCCTGGCTATATTTAGGATTATTTTTGATTCTGCATTCAGGATTCAGTTCTGGTAGGGATCAAGGAACAGTATATTTAGTTCTGGGTATTGAATCTAGGTCAGCTATTTTATTTTATTTTATTTTATTTTATTTTTTGGTTTTTGGGCCACACCCAGTGACGCTCAGGGGTTACTCCTGGCTATGCGCTCAAAAGTCGCTCCTGGCAGACACGAGGGACCATATGGGAACCGGGGGATCGAACCATGGTCCGTCCTAGGCTAGCAGGCAAGGCAGCAGGCACCTTACCTCCTGCGCCACCTCCCGGCTCCCAGGTCAGCTATTTTAAATTAAGCATGTTATTCTCTATACCATCTACAGCCATGATCAAATTATATATAGAGCGATTTCAAGAAATTAGAATAAAATATGTTTAGGATATAAAAGTCCTCTAGATATAATTGTAAGAAGTCTGGTACAGGTGAGAAAAAGGGTATTAGAATAAAGATGGGGGTCCGGGAGATAGCATGGAGGTAAGGCGTTTGCCTTTCATGCAAAACATCATCGGTTCGAATCCCGGTGCCCCATATGGTTCCTCATGCCTGCCAGGAGCAATTTCTGAGCATGGAGCCAGGAG